>CALNHX010011777.1:0-29637 GCA_940337035.1 Agriotes lineatus
ATCAGTAAACTGACTATCAAGCAAAACCTGGCGAAATATATTTTTAAACAATCCAAGAGGAAGTGTTTTAAGAGAATGTGGCACAGCAGTATAGATCTTAAAGATATACGAAAAGCAACATTTGTACATTGTAGTTCGATGAATTGGCGGTGTTATTCCACCTTTAAAACGTAAATTCAATTTATGTACATCTGTACGAAAGGTTATTTTGTTATACAAGTATATGGGCTGTTTTTTCTGTAATAATTCTGTGATACAGGCAGGCAGCAAAGTTAGTATACTATTTAATAGATGTATTTTTGATACTGACTTTGTAATTATTTTTTGTTGATTTTTTATTGTTACTTCCACTATTATTGCCACAGTTCTATTTGCTGCACTAGGACTCGAAGGTTCGTATAAATATAGCTAGAAAATATCCTGTATTGAATGTGTCCCGGTATTTCATGTACCGGTACTTTTGTATACGATACTGCCTTGAACCGATACCTTTAAATCGATACGATACTTGAACAGCGTCGAAATCATTTGTCCTTGATATATTTGTCGTTTTAGTTGTCCCGTAAGTGACAACAATGCAACGCACAATCGGCATTTATTGTTAACTGACACAGAGATGAAACAGCCAGAGCTAATATCCAAACAAAAGGCATTCGTTTTACCAGCCTTCTTAAAAATAATGTGTCGTACAATGCCCACATAACATTGAATTTGTTTAATAAGTCGGTTATTACACAAGGTAGACAATTGGTTATTAAAGAAAAAAATCTCTAAAGGGGTTTACACGGAACTTCCCTCGCTCGAATGCATCAGTTTGCAAAAAAATGTAGTCCGCTGGGATTCGAATTCCGCGCTCTCGGGCGAATATTTTGAGGCCTGTTTCTAGTCCGCCACTCGGATCTGTCGTTTGTAGCTGCTTAATAACTGAGCCACGACAGTGCTCGAATTGTACGAGTTTCTGCTGCATTTAAAGACACCATATTATTATGTCCCATTTGTGATGATTATCCTGTATCTATTAGGTCTCATTTTCGCCAATGATAAAGTCTGCGCTAAGTGCAAATTATTACTTTTATCCATTTCTCAGGTAAAGCAAAAATAAACAAAACTATATTTTTTAAGGGGCTCACTCTGTATATATTTCTCCGAAATGTTCTCGGTTTCCATGCCAGGTAGACATATAACCTGCATGCACAATATCGTCTTCCTAAAACAAATAGTTTTTGAGTTATACTGCCAACAGACATACAAACGGAATTGAGAAAACCTGTTTTTCGTCATCTAGGGACCCTGACACGTAAAGATCTGAAGAAAATCTCGAAAGGTGATTTTTTGCGATTACAATACTTCGTTCTTCTAGACGAGGAAACTAAGAATGTTCAATTTGGGGTAATACAGGTAATATATCACCACACTAGAAAAATTTAAAAGATCTTGAAGCACCCTATATACGTAATATAGTATGGTATAAATAAAATTAAAAATTCTACTTTGGCGTAATTATCATTATCTTAATATTTCACACCTAGCAACACAAATTTATACTGAGAAATGTAACTTGGCTGAAGTTTTAAATACAGTGCTAATAATTATTTGGGCTTTTTATAAATAATGCAGTGTCTGAATTAAGCGTAAATGCAAACTTCGTACCAATTGGTACAAACCATTCCAATACAGTGCTTTTGTAAAGGAGTGGATTAATTTCGTTAAAAAACTTAAGGAGTAACTTTTGTAAAAAAAAACGCTTGGACCCGTCGATTTTTATTTTTATTTGCGCAGTTTTTTTCAAATAAAATGTATACGTACAGGGTGACCCGTGTAAAAGGTATGAGATCATCGATGGTTTTTTTATAAAATAGCTTTTTATTACGGAATTTGAAAGAAAGCATCTTTTTACTTAAGTTATGCTGATTTTTGAGCATAGGTCAGATCATCAAAAATTAAGAAAGAAAATTTTTAAATTGCAAAATATTTACTAAATTTAATTGCAATGACTATTCAATTCACCTGTTATCTGTCAAAAAGTGACCAATGAAAATCCAGAATTTTCATGTTTCTTGACCAATCGAAAAAAATATCAGTGGATATATCTTCCTAGAAGGTATTCAAGTGACTATTTCAAACAAATGTGATTTTTATTAGAAAAAGTCGATATTAGTGTTCTGTTACTATAGAAATTGCGTAGTCCCTCGAATTGCCATTCTTAGTCAAAGTTAAGTAAAAATATTTTTGCGGTGGTATCACTACTGGTGTCCATTGCGCTTAGGATTAAGACTCGTGCTAGCGCACTCGTCCTAATCGAACCTAAGCGCAATGGACATTCGTGATACCACAGCAAAAATATTCGACATAACTTTGGACTACCCATGGTATTATAAGTGATTATTAGCTTCATATCCACAATAATGCGTAATCACTATGGTTTCTGTTAGTTTAACAATGACAAAAATTTAAACGTCAAAATTTAACCGCGGTTAAAATATGTGTCAAAATTTAGTCGCTTGTGCATACTTTTAACAGGATTATTAAAGGTGCTTCACCAACTGAATTTTATCAATTTATTCAAGAAATAATCACGCCGAACATCCCGCGTGCATGTAAACTAGTCTGAAGAAAATTTTGACGATTTTCTGTCAGAATGTTTTGCTCTGAAGAAATATATCTCGCAAATTTACTTGAAAAATTTCTTAGCAAAACATTTTGACAGAAAAAGTCAAAATTTAATCGGCTATTTTAATGAACTTGGGATATTACTGTTGATTATTTTTTAAACAGTCCTATCAACCATTAGTAATGAAAAAAAAATTTAAATCGACCAATAGCATCAAAATTACACTGACTAGTTGCTAGCAGCTAATTACACTGACTATTTGCTAGTAGCTGATTACAGCGACTATTTTTTCACAAACCATTCAAATCGTTTCTTCTGCTGTAACACGGCTAGCTAAAAGTGGAGTAGGTGAGCAGCAGTTGTTAAAAATAACAGGACACTCATCTGGAAGCTCCATCAAACCCTATCTACACTTGAACTGTTTAAAAAATAATCACACCGAATTACAAACCTGGTAATATTTTTTTAATAATTTTCACTAGATTCGCGAATCTTTGTTGCTATTAAGAAATCTCAAGGGTGGCCGATAAAAAAAATTATCACCACTTATATAATTACTGTTGATAATTTCAAAAACAACTAAATTAAATGTTCAAATTGTGCACCGTTGTCTGCCTGACAGTAACTGAGACGACCGACATGTTTTTTTATTCATTGCTGTCATTGATAAAAGCGTTAAAATCATACTTCTTCAAATAAAATTTAGTATTTTGCAAATTTATTTTTTTTTTTTTTCTTAATTTTTGGTTATGTGATCTACACGCAAACATTACCTTAGCGTAAGTAAAAATAATGCGTTTTTTTCAAATTCAGTAATAAAAAAAGAGGGCTACCATTTAAAAAACACATAATACCTCCTACACGGGTCATCCTGTATATATAGATTTTATTTGAAAAAATGCGCAAATAAAAATAAACATCGACGGGTTCCAGCGTTTTTATTTTTTTTTCCAAAAGTTAGTCCTTGAATGTATAACGAATTTATCCACTACTTTACAAAAGCACTGTATAAGGGCAGGTAACGGATGTGTATGCGGTGAGATATTAAATTAAACTTTCGTTATTAAATTAAAATCGCTTTGAACCATCAATCTGTAATTAACATTCTTGAAAAGTACGACCTCAGTGGATGCTTTTTAAGCAATCACCAGAAACACCTTTCATCAGGTACAGTGTGTGTGCCAGGCATCTTCATCCAAAATGTGGTGCAGTGCTTGGTGAGTTGCTTAATTTACCCAACGTTTCTGCTGATGTAAATGATTATCGCGAAGTTAACCGATATTCAACTGATATAACTTCGAATGCCCAGCAATCATCCGATTCAAAATTGTTGAAATTTTGTTTAGACGAATTTAAAATCCAGGTAGATGAGTTCAAGAAGATGCTGAACACGATTACATTTGTTCAGGCATCGGTAGCTGCTTTCGTCGCAAAAAATGAGCAGTTACGTCAGGAAGGTAAATAGATCAAATGCCACCATACAGGCCGCGACATAATTTCGAGGTTAATGGGGTTAGCTAACCTCGAATTTTACATTGACTGAGAGTGGCTACTTTGGAATAACTTCAGTACTGTCAAAAATATAACACGAATCACAGGCTACTCAAATTATAAATTTATTTGAGCTCACGGTAGAAATTAACGGTATCCGTAAATTATTAAACGAAATCTTAATTACCATACTCAAAACCCTTGGCTACTTTTTTGGATGTGATATCTATATTAATCATTT
This sequence comes from Agriotes lineatus, assembly GCA_940337035.1. Classification (NCBI taxonomy): domain Eukaryota; kingdom Metazoa; phylum Arthropoda; class Insecta; order Coleoptera; family Elateridae; genus Agriotes; species Agriotes lineatus. The sequence goes on from CALNHX010011777.1 coordinate 4,344, forward strand.
GGACACTATACCTCGAGTTGCTTCAATCAATAATAGAGGATTAGTTAAATTTGTAATTATAGAATTAATTTCGAAAAAATTGTTGGATGCATTTTGTAAACGTAACACTACCCATCTGCATCAATACATCTTCAAAATAAACTATTACATAAGATAAGATAATTGTTCTCTGAATGCCATTTTTTGGCAATGGTCTATTATGATATGTTTTTCGGACTTTTTCCACTGTCTAGGGTGTAATAAATCATACAACGTTTCGGAAGTTTTGTTCTACTCCCGTCTTCAGGTCTTCCTGGTTAGTCCTGAGAAGGACTGATATTGTACGTTTTTCAACGTAAATTTGGGACCGCTGATCGCTGTGATTACTACTCTGCCACTCTAACCACTAGGCCACCAGATATATTAGATTTAGGTCCGTTTCGAACAGGTCCACGTCTCTCTTCTCACTTTCACGACCTGTATCTTCGTTATTTATTTTCTGTTCGATTACAAATTTTGATAAACTATACTACCATTTAAAAGGGTTATTTTTTACAGTTTTTAAATAAAAATTTTGTTATCTCAACGAAACTGATAGTTTCCTCACTAAACGTTTAAAATACTATCAAATGTTCGCCTATTCTAAAATACGATTATCTATCTGCAAAGAGGTTGCACAAAATTAGCGGACGTTTTAGTAGGTAGTAACGAACACAAATAGTATATTATGCAATGAGGGAGAGAAATGCGTTATTTTGCTGAGGTAGAATTTCTGACTCGAGGGCGAAGCCCGAGAGTCAGAAATTGCACTGAAGCAAAATAGCATTCTCTCCGAGTTGCATGTACAATTTTTTTCACGTTGCAGGAAGATTTAAAACGAAAACCCGTGTTTTTAAACGTCATTTATTGACATTTTAGTTACAATTATTTTAAAATTAGTACCCTATGGTAAATTTTAAAGTTGATGGCCCTATAAGTCATTATGACAAGAGCTCACAATTATGTCAAATTCGACGTTAGCAGGTTTGGTTTTACGTCAGTTTGTGTGAAAACTAACGCAAAACCTAACCTAATAACCTCGAATTTGACATAATTGTTGTGTCAGTCCTAATGAAAACTCCATAGGGAAATGTCTTATTTAGTCTCTAGGGAGTAAATGTTTTACTTCTCTACAAAATTTTGATGCTATAGAAACCGACTTCTACTCCCGGTAGTGGAAAACAATATTTTACGGCCTCAAAGCAGGGAGTAAAGTAAGAGTTTATTCCCATGGGATATAAAGTCGCTACGGACAGCAGATAACAGTACACACATAATGAACAACAATAAAAATAGACGATTGCATAGAAACAGAAACCTAGATAAATTTTAAATAAATTACAAACGCTTTAAAGTCAATTATTATTCAGTTTTATATTTAATGTTTTTGGAATAAAATTACGACCGTTCGTGCAAAAAATGCACCGCGGAAGTAAAGCGTGTTTTAGTTGCTTGTCTAAATGTTTCCGTCGCTTTCTCTCGGGAAATACTATTTATGCTGCCCCCTTGTTTTAAAAACAATTACTGCGGAATCAATAATAAGCGAAATAATTAATACAAATAGAACTTGGGTATTTTAAAAAAAATTAAAGGATACAGCACAAGAATTCAATATATTGTTATGATACATGACGTAGAATAATAAATCATAAGAAAGAAATATTCAAAACTAATAAATTTGGAAGGTTACAATAATTAGATCTTGATGGGTGTAAAATTTCGAATATGAATAATGAAAGTAATTGATACATTGAAAGGAGCCATGTGATAGTCCGATATTAATTGAAATAAATAAACTTAATGGTTGTATTAAATGTTAATAAAGAACAAACCAAGGTAACATTAGACAACTGTATTTGTTAATAATAATCAGAATGAATATCCTGTAATAGTATTATTTTAAAATGTAGGAAGTGTGCACTAAGAATTGTATCTAATAGGGATAGAAGTTTGTTTAGTTAGTTACTGTAAAACAACTCATGAAAACATACATGTAATTTTGAAATAACCAATTTTGTGAAATAAAAATAGAAATTATGCCTTCATTTGTGTTGGTTTTGGTAATGACAAATTAAAAAAGGGCTTTAAACAAACCTACGAGGTCGAAAAGGTGAAATATAAAATGGAATTTATTGAGACATCAAGTGGATGAAGAGATTATACAGATACAGTTAATTGGAGATATAAAATACAGAATGTTATTAGTTGAAGAGATTTGGATTTATTCATACGTACAAGATATTAGTAGAGGTTTTTACAAGTTATTATTTGATTTGGATATTCTGTGAGTATTACAAGAGACATCGGACTATCTGCAAAAAGAGAACAAAGTTAGATTTGGAACATCATAATATAGCAACTTACCAGGAGTTAGTTCGTGTGACAGTGACATTCAGGAGGAACCAGGACTGGATTTTGGAAGCAGATGAGTTGGTTTAACAGGACGGATGCAGTTGAAAGGATTCACAGACCATCATAGGTGTTGCTGTTTGTGAAGTGGGCAGTAGGTGTTGCAGTCCGTCGACGTCAGGATCCGGTATTTGTTGGATGTTGCAGTGAAAGCTAGAGCAGTTATAGAGGTTTGTGTAGATAAGTTGAGAAAGCATTTTGAATAACTGTCAATAAAAGAAAGTGATAATATAAAGTTGATATAGTGCTTACGTAGGTGAATTGAATAATAAATGTGTTAATGTAAGATACAATTGTCAATTACCTGGTTTGATGAATTTTAAAAGTCAAGTTTGACGTTATGTGTCATTGATAGTCAAAGATTTTTGAAAATACAATTTTAAAACTTCAATTAATAGAGAACTAGATTTTGGCGAACCCACCCTGAAAATAAGAGCTCTCGATTTAAAAGCAATTATCGTTTAACATTTAAGATATTGCATTAATTAAGGCATAGTTCAACTGGTGAGCTATAGCAATATGTTCATTATGTTTTTGGGGCATTTCGCTACACTAAAAAATTATAAAATATTAATATACAAACGTTTCGAAAAAAATATTCTAGTTATCCTTGCAACAAAAAATTAATAAATTAAAGTTAGCAACGCAAAACTCATTTGCGTGTTTTTCAAAGCTTGCCACGCAAAGATTGAGTTTGGTTAATTACATAGTGCTATAAAAGACCATTTATATGTTTTCTTAACTTCAATTTATTATTTATATGTTGCGCTGATGCCAAAAATTATTTTTTCCTAAATCTTCATATGTTTATGTTTAATTTTTTAGTGTGGGGAAATAATCAGAAAACATAATGAATGCATCGCCACAAAGATGTTTTAGAGATAATGAATAAGGCGTGTCGATATGTTTTCTCATAAGCAAGCCACGGGAGTTCAAAACATCGTTAAGCTCTGATTGTTTTTGCAAATAAAAGGTTATCTCGTAGCTACATAAAGTGCCTTTGTATTTCGGTCGTTAACGATCTGTGTTTTCTGTTTTAATAGCCATAGTCATGTAGTAACATTTCCTTTTCGTTCAAAATAAAATTTGTAGATGTCACCAGAAGCGTGTCTTTAGTTGTGTTTTTAATGTAATTTTTTATAGATACATGTGGAAGCATTTAAAATGGCCAGTAATGAATACCGTCCCTTTCCAATCGAATTCCAGTTCGACTTTTGCACATCTGTTGTCAACAACGACTTTGGAATGGCCAATATCTATAAATGTGGAAATTTCCCTAGATGCCCCATAGTGAAGGTAAATTTTATAGTTTACCATAATTTTCGTTTTATTTCTTTCATTCTTTCTCTTTAACCGATGGATTTTGTTCGATGTTTTCATTTCATTATGTTATAACATAAATTTAATACCACCTATGTATTTCAAATTTTAAATGTAATCTCTTTCATGTACGACAGGGATCCTACGAATTCTGCAACTATGTTCCGGATCAAAGCAGATTTCCTCCATTTATGCTAGAAGGATATTACCGGATTGATTTGAAATTTTTGTGTCTCTCTGATGAGCTTCAGTATTTACAAGCCTATGGCTCAGTCAAGCGGCCAATAAAGTTTCATTAAAATGATAATTAAACAACAACTAGCAGTTGTAAGATGACGTTTAATAATAGCTTTTTCTGTTGATCGTTTATTTATGGGTTTCATTAATGTATAGAAAATCACTTATTAATAAACTATTTTAGTAAAGGTCATGAAAGATACCATCAATGTCGAAAATTTAAGTGTAAAATTTTTGTCATAGAATAAAATAAGATTTTCTCAGTAATAATGTATTAAGGGCGAATTATTTTGCCGGTAAATTTTTTTACGAAGGTTTGTTGTTTTGGCAATTTCACGAAACAAACTAACTTGATCAAATTCCCTAGCTGAAGGCGAAAGAATTTGTCAAAGTTAATTTGTTAAGGGACTTTGCCAAACAACAAATCTTGAGTAAAACATTTTCCGAACAAAATCATGACCCCGAAATACATCTTGTGGACTATTTTCTAAATGTCGTCATTTTGTATGGGTACGCAATGAATATGACATTTATACTGACACACAATGACAGTTTAAATGACGTCATTGAAATACCGTCTTATTTAAAACCACACGTTTGGTGATTGCCATTGATGCAAGTGGCAAAAATAAAGTAAATAATCACAAGGGAAAATTTTGATTTTTTTTTAAATCATGGCATTTGATTGAATAATAGGAGATGCAGGAAATAGTCAAATTTAATAAGATACGATCAACGGAAAATTGTTATATGTAACTAGCGTGTTAATCGACGATTAATAATCTCGGCAATTAATGGCTTAATTATTAGCCGCTCTCATTAACACACAACAACTAGCAGTTGTAAGATGACGTTAAATAATAGCTTTTTCTGTTGATATTTTATTTATGGGTTTCATTAATGTATAGAAAATCACTTATTAATTAATGCTGTGACTATAGTGTTACCTTACGGATTTCAAAATACCAAAATATGATGTTATGCTTGAAAATACAATATCCCAAATTGATTACAGGCCGGTAATTTACTAAAACAAATTGAATCTTGAATCACTCACTTGTAGTTACTTCCATATTGCATTTTAACCTCCTATTTTGAGCGATTGCAAACAGGTTTATCCTAATATGAATATTTACTTCTGTTAGTTACTAAGCTATACTGTAACTTAGTTAATAATTTTTAATTGTTTATAGTTTTCCAAATACTTATTTAGAATTAGATAATAATGAAATATAACTACTTATTTAAGGATGACGCTTTAATGTTAAAGAGTTGTCTCATTGAAAAGGTGATTAGCATATATAATATAACAAGTGCCGACCATATTTGTCATTCCGAATACGAGTTGCTGCTGTGACGAAAATAATCACGAGCGCAAAGTGCGAGTCATTATTTTCCAAGAAATGGCAGCAACCAGTAATGAATGAATGGCAAATATTGAAGCAAAACTCAGAACAAGATAATGTATCGCAGGACAATTCAATGAAACAACAATGTTCATTTTGACGTTTATCTGACAAATATTGTCGCTACAATATTCTCCTGCTGCTTTTAATTTGAAATAAATATTGTAGAAATAAGAAATAATAAAAAGTGGGTACTAGTCGATTGGTCACTTTATTTTGAATTAAATTAACACTATACGACTACAGGAACACTTTTAGTTTCCAAAAAGTAATAAAAACTGCAAAGTTTCATATAAACTATTGCAAAAAATATAAATTTAATTCGTTTATAGTAACAGTTGTGACGAAGGATTAAGGGTCGGCCTTACCTGGTGGCGAAAGTTATATTTGGTATTTTGCCGGCTGGTCAATATCGGCCTAAGTTGACTAACTCATCGGGAAGGGGCGGGGTTCCAGCAAAGCTGCAAAAAAAAACTATGGGAGGTCCTCAACGTCAACAAATCCTTAGGTTGGACCTCCCCAAGGTAAGAGATAAACCCAGCAAACCAAATAATAGCAAAACAAACTAGTAACAGGATTTATTTAAACATTTGGCTCTATAGTGCAAACATAAATAACATGTAAATATATCTATATAAATAGGCATAAATAAATAAACAGAAACAGTCAGACAAATGTCATACACATTAAAAAAAGGCGCTGCATAAGCAGTTATAAAAGGGCGAGATGCACAAATAAAAGCAGTTGTTAAAAACAGTGGCTAACAGGTTAATTCCTGACTTTAAGGTTGCCCACTAAGGGATAAAATCAATTAAAAAGAAACTCCGTGAGGCGGAGGTTCAAACAAATCCGACCGCGTCGAAATAATTCCGCCGAGCAAATAATTACAAAATCGTATCTACAAATTAGCACGCACCCTGTTAAGTAGGACAACAAGGGACAGAGCGCTGCAAGCGTTAGGCTAACATAAACCCCGATAGTTAGCTTTATCTGACTCTATGACGGTACCCAAAATTTAGAAGGGGCAAAACTTCTTCAAATTGAATGACCATACAGGGGTCGAAGAGATTTCTACAAGCAATTCATTCGGATTTTTATGACGTTTCAAGTAAATGGCTTAGATGCCCTCCTAAAAGGAATAATTAATAATTCCGGATCTCAATTACTTAAATTTTGGTAGTTAAGCAATCGCGGACGGTACAATAACCACAACCGTTCAAATGCGTGTTAATTTAGCCTATAACCTCAAAGCTGAGCTCGTGCACAAGTGCCAAAATACAGCGGTCCCTGCCGAAAGACACAGCTCAGCCGTAACTCAGGTGAGTTCAAACGTCCTATTATAGCTTAATGGAATAACCGAGGCCCATAATACATTACAGGGTACGAGCCCACAAGCCACGGGATCGTGTCAAAGCTCACCGCTGGGATAAGTGAATTAAATGTAGCTATCAACACAGCGAAAGGGGCCAGGCTCTAATCTATCATATAATTAAACCGCTAGCGCAGCTAGTGACAGAACAAGGAGGTTATGCAATACTCTAACAGGTATGTACAAGGTATGTATTATTGTCTAGAATTTTAATAATTTTGAAGGGTCCTTTAAATTTCATACTTCTTTATTTCTTCTGTCGTTTTTAAGGAAAACTTTTTGATTAACTTTAAAAGATACAAGTTCTTTATTTTTATTCGTTTTTTCATTTCTTTGTTCTTTGGCTTGATTTTGTTTAGACTGAATTTCTGAATAAAAATGCAACATTTCATTCTTATGGTCATTAATGTAAGTTTCAAAATATTTGCCATTGCATAATTCAAATGGATTATGACTGTCTGTATGTCCAAATAAAATTTCAGAAGGGGTAAATTTTAAATTAGAATGTATTGAATTATTATAGGCTAATATGCAATAAGACATTCTTTCTTTTTCAGGGGTATGTTCTAATAATCTATAGTGCTCTAAAATTGTCGAGTGTACCCGTTCAATTAGTGAATTTGACTCATGATGTAAAGGTGTAGTTAGATGTAACTGTATTTTATGTAATTTTAAAAATTCTTTTATTACAGTGTTATCGAATTCATTATCAGCGATGATTTTCTGAGGTACGGCATAATGTGAAAAGAACTTTAACAATGCTTTTGTTATGTCTATTTTATTTTGGGATTCTAATAAGTATGCTTGAGTAAATTTACTGAGATTGTCGATTACGGTTAAATATTTAGTTTGATTGATTTGGAAAATATCTATACTGATACAAGAGAAAGGTTTCTCATAAGTAGGCGTTAAACTAAAAGGCAATGTATTTGGGTGTCTACGATATTTTTCACGTTTACATAGATCACAGTTATTGATGTATTGCTTAATATCATTATCAATTCCTTTCCAGTAATAAGTACGTTTAAGGTGTTCACTAGTTTCTTTAATTCCTCTGTGATTAGTTTTACCTAAATGAAAGTCCGAAATATATTGTTCACGATGATCAGGATTAGTAACATAATTTACTTGCTTAGTGCATCGATGAAAGTGAGGAGAATTTTCATTACAGTTTTCAGTAATAAAATTGGAAAATTTATCAAAAATTTTTTCATCTTGAAATATACAGTAATGATGGGAATTTGGTGTACAATATTCTAATAGTAACTGTACAAACTTTTCGTATAAATTATTGTTGTTCACAAAAATGCTTATATGTGTGTAGCCATCGAATTTAGTGATTCTTAATGATTTGGGAATTACAGCGTTAATAAATTTTAACTGGTTTTTATGATATTGTAGGGGTAGTTCGGATATGTCTATCACGGGGGATGATGAATGCTGTGAATGTACAGTATTTACATCACTGTCAATATTTTGATTATCTATTGGTTCAATTTCTTGTGTGGGTGAAGTAACTGAAATATTATGTGAATTAGTCTGTTTATTTGTTGTAACAGTATCTTTATGTCTACTTGATTTTCTTTTAATGGGTAAGGTTTCAGGTGGTGATACAAAAGTAGGTATGGTAAAGTCAGTCAATTCAGGTGTATATGGTCTTTGTGCCATCATACTTGCATTATCATCAAAACTAGGTTCTGGTGTATCTAATCGTTCGATTGATAGGGGTTTATATTAATTAGACTTAAGGCATCAGCTACCTTATTGGTTTTTCCTGGTAGGTATTTAAGGGTAAAATTAAATTCTTCTAATTTTATACTCCAACGGGTTAATTTAGAATTAGGCTCGTTGATGTTGCGAAGCCATATTAAAGGTCTATGGTCTGTAAATATTGTAAAATGTACGCCATATAGATAAGGTCGAAAATGTTTGCAGGCCCAAACAATGGCTAATAATTCTCTTTCTATAGTGGGGTAGTTAATTTCGGCTTGGTTAAGGGTTCTTGATGAATAGCTGATAGGTCTGTTATTTTGTGATAATACTGCTCCAATAGCAAATTTGCTAGCATCGGTAGTTAATTCAAATGGTTTTGTAAAGTCAGGATAAGCTAATATAGGGTCATTAGTTAACAAAATTTTTAATTTCTCAAATTCTATGAAATTTTGATCGTGTATAATTTTTGAATCTTTCTTTAAACATAAAGAATTTTGTTATTTTAGCATAATCTTTTATAAATTTACGATAATAGCCTAAAAGTCCTAGAAACGATTTTATATCAGTTCTAGTTTTTGGTAAGGGAAATTTCATAATAGCACTGATTTTAACTGGGTTTGGTTTTACACCATCTTTGGTAAGTATGTGTCCTAAATAAGCAATGAATTTTTTTAAGAATTCAGATTTGTCTAATTGTATTTTTAAGTTGGCATTGCGACATTTTTCAAAGACACGTCGTAATTTTATCATGTGTTCTTGTAGGGATACTGAATAAATGATCATGTCATCAAGGTAAACCATACATTGTGTGGGTGTTAGGCCAATCAATGCCTGATTTATAAGATGTTGAAAGCTGGACGGCTGTTTTTCATCCCGAAAAGTAGGCGTTTAAACTGGAAATGGCCCTCTTCAGTAGAAAAGGCTGTCTTTTCTCTAGCAGCTTTGTTTACTTTAATTTGATGAAATCCTGAGGCCAAATCAAGGGTAGTAAAATATTCCGATTTACCTAAATTGTCAAGCACTTGTTCTATGAGAGGTAATGGGTATTTGTCTTCTATAGTGTTCTCGTTCAGTTTTCTATAATCCATAACAATTCTCCATTTTTGTTTTCATGAATTGTATAATTTTTTTGGAACGATCCATATAGGTGCGTTATATGGTGACTCTGAAGGTTCAATAATTCCGTCAGCAAGCATTTTATTTATTTGGTTTTTTACTTCCTCGCGATGAACATGAGGGTAGCGATAATTTTTCGTAAATATTGGGGTATCATTCTTTGTACGTGTAAAATGTTTTGTCAAGTTTGTGTAAGTTAAGGGTAGTTCTGGGTGATGAAAAATATCTTTGAATTCGTAACATAAAGTTTTTAATGCATGAGCTTCTGCAGTATTTAAATGTGTTGTATTAATGCTTTTTAAATTTTCATTTTGAAGTTGATTTCGAGATTTCAAATTAAAATTTTGATTTTGAGTATTGATGTTATTTATTTCTATTAAATTTGAGTATTTATATTTATCTAATAACAGTGGGTTATAAATATGAAATTCTTTTGTCTGACTAGATGTGTTGATTGCTGTTGTATAGAAATAATTATTGTGGACTTTAACTATAGCTCTAGGTGTTCTACAGTCTTTGTCAAATAGTATTTTGTCACACAAATATGTACCATTACTATTTACAGTTGGTAAAATAATTTGTTTTTCTGATCTAGGGGGTATATATAATCGTTTGATGGGCTGCGAGTGTTGATTGATTTTAGAAAAATTGCATTCGTTTCTCTTTTGTACTTCTTGTTTAAGTTTAGATTGATTATAATAAAATGGTATAATGTTTTTCTCGCTTTGAATATGCATCCATTTAAAATCAATGTTTGCATTTATATTTGCTAATAAATCAGATCCTATTAATCCAACATAATCGAGACTGAAATTAAACATATAGCACATATGACTTCCGGGTTCTAAAAATAATGAGTTTATTGTAATATGGGCTACTTGATTATGTGTAGTAGTACCATGGGGTGTAATGAAAATGATAATTGTGAATTGAATTTGGAAAATGTTTTTCGACAAATAAGGGTGATATTAGTGTTTTACCACTGCCGGTATCAATCAGTATTTTATTTTGTGTACCTGGTATTAAAATGTAAGGTAAATTAGATTTAATTGTGTGTAAAGTAAATGTTTCAATTTTATCCGAGGCTCTATTTAAAAATTTATGTTATCACTGTTTTCTAGTTCAATGTCATTTTCTGGTAAATAATCCGGATAAAAATTCCGAGAGTCATCAATTGCGTTATCTTCAGGAAGTGGGTTATCACATTCTGAATAACTTGTGTCAATGTCCTCGTGATGTAATTCTTCGGGATTATAATTATGTGGTTGAGTTACTTGTAAATGATTGGAACGATAATTTGGTATTTTATTTGAATTTAAATTTTGAATGTTACTATTTAACGGTCTTTTTGGGATGGCTGCATGTATAGTAGATGTTTGCATCGGTTCAACTGGATTATTTGGCACAAAATTTCGTTTCGGAGCGAAAACATTTCTTTCAAAAGGTTGATATTGTGCAGGGGGTTGATAAAAGTTATGTTGTAAAGTGGGATTTTGGTGACTTCTAAATATATTAGAAAATTTTTGAATTGGTTGTCGCTGAACATTTTGATTAGGTATAAAGTTATTGTGTTTAATCCATAAATTATTTTGGGTATTCTGATGATGCATTATTGGTTTATTAATACTTTCATTTTGTGAATAATTACGATATGAATTTGAGAATAACGGATATCTAATTCATGTCTAACAATTGCAATAGCACTTTCTAAACTGTTGGGATTTCTAGCTCGTAACAAAGTACCAAATGGTTCATTTAAACCACTCAAAATGCTCTTAAGGGCTAAATTTTTTGAATTTATAATTTATAATCCTTTACAGCTCTAACTTCAGGACCAAGAGAAATTTTTGAGTTAAAAATTGCTAAATGTGTCCTAATTCTATTATAAAAATCAATAGGGGATTCTTTTTTATTTTGTTTCATTTTAGCTAGATCTATGGTTAAATTTAATTCCGATCGCTAATCTCCAAAGTTATTAATCAGTGTCTGTTTCAGTTCGTTCCAGTTATTAAATTCATAAACAGTAACAACTTCTAATGCTTTATCTTTTAATTTATTTCTAATTGATGAAAGTAAAAATTTATTAATATAAGCTTCTGGCTGGGCTGGTATCAAAAATTGAGATAAAATTAGCTCAGCAGATCTAATAAATTCTGATAAATTTAGTGGGTTACCATCATACGTTGGTATTTCAGAAATCATTCGTACAGAAAAACCTGGTGGGAATAAATCTGCCATGTTTTTATTTGCTGGTATATGATTTAATAATAAAGGTGGTGGTCTGAGCATAAAAATTCACTATTACTTTTAACGATTGATTTTTATGTTAGTAAACAATATTATTCTAGGGGTAATTTAATACTAGGGGTGTATAGAGACCTACGCACAGAAACGTAAGCACAAACACAGATTAAGCACACCTTATATGTGCGGTGATTGGTCAAGCTTACTACGTTCTGCCTGAACTTATAAATAAATATTTAAAACTATGTTATTGGGTTTATAATTTGTTTAAAACAACACTCACTTTAATACGTGAAAAGGTAAAAGTAAGCACCTTACTTCATACTTGTAGTTGACAAACGTGTAGACTTCCTCTGGATTGGTCGTACAGTTGATTCGTAGTTAGTTAAAGATTTAGACTTCCTCTGGATTGGTCGTACAGGTGATCTCGATGATCAGGAACTCCTCGATGGAGCAGGTGTCTTCAATAGACTGATGTCTTCAATAGACTGGACCAGTAGTTGTCGGTGCTCCTCCTTGGCGATGTTTGTCCTCAAAGTTGCGTTGCTTCGTACCGGTGTTAATTTAGGAATACTTGGTTAAGTATTAAAATACACAAACGAGCGAAATTCATAGTGCCCTTTTGCCAAGTATCCTACCGACTGCGCCAGTTAAGTTGCCTGTCGTGGACTTAACGAAAAAAATTAAAATTTGACATTCTTTCTGTTTTCTCAAATTTTGAACTTGTCTGTCTATTTTCCAAATCTTCTAAAACCTTTAGCATTCCTTCTACATTTTTAACTTGGGAAGCCACTAATGCTGTTGAAAATGATTACTTAAAGCTTCTACGAGAATACTATCAGGTATCTTCGGTTCGAGATATTGTACTCTAGCTATCCAGTACCAAACATGTTTAGTAAAGTTTCCAAACTTACTATTATATGATCTTGGCATATAAATTTCAAACCTAGCTTTCTCTTGTATGTACTGTAATCAAAACTTGTTAATAACATCTATCTTAAATGCTTCAGAATTGTTCCATTCGTTAAAATGACTCTCGGCCCAAATGTTGACTTCGTTTTCGAAACATTCTACTGCTACATTTAACATTTTCCTACTTGGAATTCTCATGGTATCAAAATAGTTCTCTAATTTTTTCAAAAATTTAACAGGGTGTAACACTTGTCTATTTTCATTGAACTTTGGTTTTTCACTACTTGACTGCATAACAATTCCCCCATTCAAACTAATATTATTGTCGTTAGTTCTATTTTGTAAACATTCAGTAATATCCTTTACTTCGGTATTTAACGATAATATCTGACTTTTTACGTTACTTTGATAACTGTCAAATTTGCTTTCAAAATTGCTCAATCTACCTTTATTTTGTTCCACATCTGCTCTAACGATCTCTACTTCTTTCTCAATAGGTTCTATTTTATTCATTCATTGACTTTGTAACTGTTCCCGTACACTATTTATAAGACTGTCATTCTCACTTTGAAATGTTCTTAATTTAGCCTCAATTGTGTCCATTTTTGTTGACATTGTAGCTTCTACTTCAGCTACCTTACTTAAAATTTCTTGGTTATTAGTAGTCATTGTCTCTTTCATTTCCTGATTACTAGTAGCTATTGTGGTTTCTACTACAGATACCTTATTTAACATTTCCTGATTACTTGTAGTCATTGTAGTTTCTACTACAGATACTTTATTCAAAATGTCTTGCATCAATTGCATCATATTATTGTCATTAAACACACTAACTGATGTTCCAGCCTCTTGCATTTGACTACCTTCTGTGTTTACTCTACTATCGCCTTGTTCTAATCGAATTGCTTCCATTCTATTAAGTTTTCTTGTTGGCTTTCTAAAACCTGATCTTAAATTCATATGCTAGTACCTTATACTTTTCGAGCTCCACGTTGTCGCGCCAAATTTGTAATATAACACTTTCTCGTGGTGTTATTACAATTAATATTAAATTAAATATACCCTTTTTCTAATTATTAGCAAAAAGCACTATCAGGTATAGCTCCTTATGTACTTACCTTACTTCTTAATAAAATAAATAGAAATTCACATATCTCATAAATCAATTTGTCCTTTTTAAATATGTCATGTGATTATATATTTTTTTTTAAACCTCGGCTAGTCAGTTCGAGCAATGGGATTTCTGTCTTCCAGCTAAATGGATAAATTTTCAACTAACAACTTTCTATTGTATTTAAAGTCTGAATTGCTTTTAAAATATAATAAATATTTGACTTTGTAGATCAAATAGACTTTCAGGTACTTCACAAAATTAAATTCATACTTCAGTTTATTAGTATCTTATCGAAGTTTGATCTGATATTACAAAATAAATAAATATTGTCAAAAATAGTTTAATTAAATGTTTAATCTCCAAACTTGATTTTAAATGACGATTCAAAAAATAACCTAATCGAAAAATGTAAATTTCAAATTATTATGATCGAAAACCGTCCAGTACTCGAATAACTATCAAATTTAGCAAACTAATTATTCTAAATTAATTTCTAAATATATATTTACAAAAGAAGCCGCGTGGCGCAGTTGGGTAAGCGCCAGGCTTGCATTAAGCAAGTCCTCGGTTCGAATCCTGCGGGGGTCGGACTTTTTTCGTAGCCTTGGCGATTGTAATCGGGCTCGGTGAGACCATTCACAGTTGGGCACCAAATTAACTCTACTCAGAGTCACAGACCTAAGAGATAAAGTAACAAGGTCAAGACATCACCAAGCCACACACATCACACAATGGTTGCTGCGCAAGCACCAAAGACGCGCTCCAACCCTGTATCCCGAATCCGGGGCCAGTTGAGCATTCTACCGCCAGATGCCAGCGCATAAAGCACCAGAAGGTAAATAAGGTTACAGATTATACATACATACATACATATTTACAATTATTTTAATGATTTGTCTCACCAAACTTGCTATATATTCTTAATATTTCATAAGAAATGGGCACTAACCCTCTGATTGTTTATCTTGTACCTGATTGTGTTATCTCAGCTCCTAACTGGATAAATGATAGTCAGCAAACACCTCTCTGGGTCGTTCCCGACCAAATAAAACTCGTTGTAGCTTTTTGACGCCTCTAAGGTATAGATGGACAGTTCAACAGCATACCACAACACTCACTTGCACTGGTTTTACTGGATTCGTAGTAAAATACCACGTTAAATGGACTCAAACAATCTTGAATTCTATATTTGAATAATACTTGTGACTTATAATCAAATTTGATCGTAAAGAATACTATATTGCTATTACTTATCAAATCATCAATTATTATTCTTCACAATTAATGGGAATTTAACCCTTAACGTGATTATTTATCGCAGATTATCAATTAAAGTTATTTTTTACTACTTCATATAAACAACAACTCTGGTTGCCCTTTTCAACACCACCCGTTAAAACATACAACTGTTACAGCATATGATACCCATTGGATATCTGGATATTATTATTAAATTAAATGTATCATTCATACAGTATGCTGCATTACAACTTATAGATTAACATTATTTTTGAAAATGCTATTAAATCACTCTACATGTTATCCACTTATAGGTCGACACTGAAATATAAACAGCAACTACAAGCACAAACCACAGGTAGCTGGTAGAGTGAAACAGAAATCTCCCAGGGCTTCGATGGACACCACGCTTACTTGAAATTCAATAAGATTATATTGTTTTTTCTTTTGTTATTGCGATGTTATGCTTGCAATTGGGAAAACTGTTATGGCTTGGACGGCTTTTTTGGCATACTTACCCATTTTAAATTATACTTCAATATCTAATGTATCTTTTACTGTTATTTATTATATTAAACTATTGTCATCCCTTAACCGCTTTATCGTTCTCCAACTGAATTATCTCTATGCTCGTTAAGTTTTTCTTTAGTTGAAACTGAGTCTAAGTACGAACTCAAAATAAGAAAATGTACTTTCAGTTTTTCAATTTGAAACGTTCGCCACACAGTTATTCAGTATTGAGTATTCATTCTCGCGAGTGACGGATGGTATTTTTATATTCGTTCGTTTTCTTTTCAGTTATAGAGGGATAATTATACGTTTAAATTTTTTTTTTCATGCGTTTGTTAACATAAATGGCAACTGTTTGTTTTGTACACTATACTTAATTATGTTTATAAATTAAATTTGTATGTAGATTTCCAAACGATAAATAAACATAGTGGTCGGTGTCCAGCTCTGTATGTGTATGTCCTGCATTAAGGAATTTGTGAATGACACACTGTAAATGTGATTGCTGTATCAGTAAAATGAATATTGCCATTACAATTGTATTTTTTCTTTTGCCCTCTACAAGTGAGTAAAAAGTGATATTTATTTTATTATCATTAAATGATTGCAAGTGTTAAACGAAACATTAATAGCTGTTTATGCTACAAGTGCTAAAAGTTGATGTTGATAACACTTATAACACTTTTAGCACGAGTTTGCATACAATATTTTTTCTGCGACCTTAAATTTTCTGTTATTAATCCATACATGTCGATTTAACAAAGGTTTGCATTTATGACAGTTATAATTTATGTAATAATAAAGAGATTACCTTGACGCGCAGGTGAATGTTTGTGGAGCCAGTACGGTCAGAGTCAGTTATCAAAGGTAATTATAATAGTACACATCTGACTTTATTCCTTACATAACGCTTTAATTATTTAAAAAACCTTTTACCTCTAACGCAAGAAGTAACTAGAATAACTTTACAACCTCACTACCAGTCCGAAATTGCACATGGGCTAAAAGTAAACAGCTGATCTCATTTTAAACACGCTAAATTATAAAACGTCACTTTTAGTTAAAAAAGGTTAGCGCTAAAAGGCCTACTTTTAGTGGTGGTCGTAGAAAAAACTTATTTTCAACTATCTTTTTTGGCTAGTTTTTGTATCATTTTTAAAACTGAAAATATACGAGAGATCGGCAATGAAAACGGTAGGGACATGTGTGCAATCTCAACTCAATTATGTATATATTGCTATGTTATGCTAGCTGATAAATTTATTTAAATTATCGTATTACTATTTTGCCCTTTATTTTTAACTTTCAATTCAAATCCGTATTTTACAATATTATTAATGAAACTCTCTCAGGTGGTTCGCAATATCTAGTAACCCAATGGTTGACTTGTCAAATTCTCTTTGTTTAATTGCCAGTTCATTGACTTTAAAAAAATTGACACCTAACGTCAAATTAATCAAAATTCAGAACGAATATCAAGGTTTTTACAATAAGATCTAATATGCAATTCTTTTACCAATCTCTTATGTAAGTATGAAATTCAATTTTATTTTTATACCTTCTTACTAGTTATAGCTTTATAAATGTTTCATTTAACCTTTTAAAACACAAACCTGATTTAACACTTTGCTTGTTAATACTGCCAAAATCCTTCCAAACTGGATCCTTACTCCGACTGCACTCAAACACCTGCTGTGTCCTTATCCAAACTGCATCACCTGCGATGAATGTAAACTCCCAGCATCACCTTATTGCCATCCACTTCAAAACTTCCACATCCTATACTGGATTCCTGTCGTTGTCCCCTGCTGTTGTCAACTTCAAGTCTCCTAGCTCCTGTACTGGATTACTGCAGCTCCGATCCCTCTCTGGTAAGTGTCAGCATAAATCTTGTTCCAAATATGAATTTGTCTTTTTTTTTAGATGGTCCTACGTCTTCAATGATACCCACAGGTTTCCCAAAAACAATTCGCTGCACGTACTAACCTCTTGTTTGTGGCTTGTATTCCATTTCCAATGTATTATCAATAATATCCTCACTAACCAAAGCTTGTCCCTTTATTTCTTGTTTTTAATATTTTATTTTATGTTTCCACCTCGAAGATTTTGCTTTTAACCCATATAATTTGTACCAACCATAACATTTACAAATTATACAACATTTATTAATGTTTCTTTATTCGAAAATCACACCCATATCAAATTATGTATACATTTTTGAGTTGTTTTTTTAGTAACTAATTAAACAAATTACAAATTATTACTACTAGACACGATTCTTGCTGCCTCCTATATACATTTTTTTTATATAATCAAAACAGATATTTTATTTTAATTATCATAACAGATACATTTTAGTAGTAACCTTGGTATTTATTCCTATTCAGAATTTTCTTATTACAGATTAAGTTTGAGTAATCAATCATTATGCTATTATTTGACTAACCAATAATAAGAAAGTTAATTTCATTATACTTTAACATGTATTTAGATCCATTAATTTGCTTATATCTGACTTCCAAATTTATTTGACTAAACTGTTTCTTTAGTATTCATTTTTAAATTATCAAAGAATATAGTGTATCATAACAATATTTAAGGAATTAATTGCATTAGAATCAAGGCCGATAGTGACGAGTTAATACTTGTGCAAAATATATGTAGTTGTAGACGCGGCCCCCACATATGTAAACACAAGTACAAGATCCCATGCTAGAACAACTTAATGTACGAAGCCAAGAAAATACTATAAACAATAAGAAAGTTTATAAGTTCATTTGGCCTAAGAATTCTAAATTCTTTATAAGAAAAACAGATTCCTTTCATAGTAAAAAAAAATCAAGTGAAAATTAGTGAAGTGCTATAGTTAAACCTAACGATTTATTTAAGTGGCAAATCACGATTTTCCTGATCAACTTGATAATTTCAATAAATTTGAGTTTTAATTTTCCACAACAAAATAATATGTAAGCATAACGAATTTGATTTTAAATAATAAATATATACTCGTGAGACAGTGAATACTGAATCATTTCTACTCCATATTCTCATAAAAACAAAGCAATATATAGTCCATCTTTTTTGCTTTATGATTCAGGGTAGGATTTGCATTTACATTATTTTAGCAGTGTACAACAGTTTTAGTTACTAAATATAACTAAAGTCAAAATTAAGATCACCGTGATTGTCAAGTTGACACTTCGGTAAAGATCACTAATGTATAATAAAATTAGAACTCGTGGCCAGCCTACGTCTGGCCCGGCCAGCGTAAAGAAACGGTTAACAATAAAAATGCTTGCTCAAGGCGGCAGCCAGCCTACGTCCGGCCCTGCCAGTGTTAACAATACAAATGCGGTCTCGCCATTCGTGCGCGCGCGCCACTTGCTAGTATGCAGGCCGTTCATGCAGCGTGTGCGCGCGCCTGCTTAGGTCTGGACTGCCGGCGACCGGCGGCATCGGCTCTTATAATATAATATATCACCAAAAATCAGTGTTGCCAGTAAAACTAAAGAAACTGTAAATCATTACAACAGCTACCAATCTTTGATGTAAGTACTTCTTAAGAAATAAACAGATATTACTTTTCTAACAATTTTTATAATACTAAATTTCAAACGCAACTCTGTTGAACATTTTAAATGAAGCGAATTTAAAACTACTGCAAAGTATGAATATTTAATGTTAATTGTTCAGTAATTTTATC
The DNA here is from genome assembly GCA_940337035.1 of Agriotes lineatus. NCBI lineage: Eukaryota > Metazoa > Arthropoda > Insecta > Coleoptera > Elateridae > Agriotes > Agriotes lineatus. The sequence continues at coordinate 23,654 of CALNHX010011777.1, forward strand.
CGTTCTTAAGTATAAGGCTGCATATAGCCTAACACACTGACAGTTGAAGCAGGGTTTTGACATTACTAGTATTTTTCTTTGTAACCAACTACCTACACTCTTGAAAAAATGCAAATGCATAGCCTGCCCTCAATCATAAAGCAAAAAAATCTGGTGTGATACACTCACACAACTTCCTTTTACAGTGATCTTATAATTAGTCGAAAATTTCATTTTTAATTTTTAACCATTTGTTAAAAATTTTCAAAAATTACAAATTCTACAAAAACGGTACAAAATCGAGTGTTAGTTGAAGAGACAAATTTTCTCTAGAATTTTAAGGTGAATTCAAGAATGTAATAATATACCGGGTGTTTGATTTAAAATAGGAGTTAATAAAAAAAATAGAAAAAAAAACAAAAGAAACCCATTTTAGAAGTATTCAACTGGAAAATCACCTATCTCACATCAATACACATTAAAAATGTAAGAAAAATGTAAAATTTAAAAAAAATCGTTAGAGCCGTTTTTGAAAAAATCGAAAAAAACTGAAAAATCACAAGAGTAAACACCTACTTCCGGTTATGCGATTTTCTTCAAAAGCTTGCTGTCTCATCTACATAGTACACAAAACTTATATATGAAGTTTCAATGCCATACCTCTTTTCGTTTTTGAGATATTCTGTTCACAGACACACAGACACACAGACAGACAGACAGACAGACCAATGAAAAAAAATATGTTTTTTGGGATCAGGGGACTCTAAAACGTGAAGATCTGTTGAAAACTCAATTTCGAATTTTTGGGGTGAATCCAATACTTCCTTTATAGTAGTAAAAGGAAGTAAAAATAGACTATAGGTACTTCCATATGTTTTAGGAATAATTTTACAGGCTTATATTATAGACCCTGTATTATTGTTTTAAGCATAACAAATTTACAGTCGTAAATAGCCAACATTAAACCTTGTTACATTCCAAATTTAAAGAAATTTCAACGCTTTAAGTATAGGCACCTTAGCTTGCATTTTTCAATATTACCGGTAAGTAAGATACATTTTTCATCTTTCATCTTGATACCGATGCGAGCACCTCAGTTGCATTTTCTGCAGCGTTTTGCTTACTTTATGGTCATTGGTCACTGTTGACATACATTTTGCCTTTTATTGGTGGACGGAGTTTGGGATACTTTTTTGTTTTTCTGGTTTTTCGAGAAGAAGCAAAAATCTCTTCCATCTTGATTTTGCCTTGTGAAAGTTACGCTACTTGTAAATTTCCAAAATTCAATGTGAGCTTCGACTGTTAGTAATTGCTTCCCGATGTGTTTCGTGCAGCGTTTATAGTCTAATGTTTGGTATCTAAACGATATTTCTCGTGGGTTAAATTTTATGCTAAAATTTTAATAGATTTCCATCGCTGGATTCTACTGCCCCGGGAGACTTCCTTTTCTGAGTTCTAATTGCCCATGTCGAGCATATAGATGTTGGGATTTTCCCGAGCTGTAAGCTGTTACTTCTGGCCGCCTTCAGGCAGGAGGATCTTCTCGAACTCGATCATTTCACCTCGTGAAAACTGGCACATACAGAGAGAGGAGTTATGCTGGGAGCAACAGGTGTCCGAGGTAGACAGTAGAATAGAATTTACGTTGAGCTGTTGTATCCTGTATGAGTCTAATCCACGTACCTACCACATGGGGGCGTCGCAGATATTGTGAACTTCTTCAGGTGCTGTATGATAATGCTGCTCTTTTGATGAACTTCGATTGAAAATTTGTTCCATTTATCGTTGGTTTCCTTTGTAGCGTACATTTAGATATATGATTAATTTGAATGTTTAACTTACTTGGTTGTGTACTCCTTGACTGCAATTATTGCGAATGTTTAATTTGCTTTATAGCATACACGTTGATATACGATTAATTCGAACCTCTAATCTACTTGTTTGCTTGCACTTGTGTACGATTATTTTGAGTATTCATTGTAAATTGTGATTGTAAATTTCAAACTCCCTTATGGTCTGTTGAGTTATTCTGGTTCAATTAATTATAATGTAAGCCTTAAGCATTATTTTAAACATATGAGCGTTGTAGTTATTATAGCTTTGGTTAATTTTAAGGTATTGGATTAATAATTATTATTCATTTGTCACATGAATTTCGGATCACTAATAGTATCATTAAAATTTGTTATACTGGTTGTGGACTTGAATGGTTTTCAGGCTGTCACACGTTCCAAGTCAGACCTTGAGCTTTAGCTCTACTGGTAATCACGCAATTACACAGATCTGTATAATGCGGTTCACCGGGTATTGTACGCGTTTCATGGAATAGCGAATGAGACTGCTCGTATGTTTGATCAGCCGTGTGCCGCGAGACAACTTCCGGGTGTATTGATTTCTTTGTTCCATTTTTAAATATTTAGATTTTATTCCTTGTTTTGAATGCTTCGATTGATACTCAACTTAATTCATTAATTATTATTTAAACACTTAATTTGTATTAAAATCAGTGAGTATTCCAAAACTTAATTTTTATTTGCAATTATCTAAATTTAAATGTACGAAATGCATTAAAATGATTCACTCGTTCTTTTATGCCGATTGACAGTGGGTAGAGACGACTCCGTAAAACGTAAAATGCAGTGGCGTAGTGTTTCTGCTATTTCTTATCAATTGGTAGATACCAATATTTAAATTATACACATGTTTTGATGATTAGTATTTTCAAACAAAATTATACACTGATATTCATCATAAGTTGTTGATGATTTAACTTTCAAGACTTTATAATTGGATACTTATTAGAAAGTACCACAAACATATTAAGTACAATGAGAGAAATTAAGAAGTCATTAAGATTAGTACAAACAAGCGCGTTTAAATAGTTTGACCCTTGCCAAATCATGGACATGTATTACGTCTTCAGCCTTATCATCTGGAATTAAATCCGATTGCATTGATTTCGGCAAAGATAAAAAACAAAGTAGCAGGGAAACACGTTACGTTTTAGGACCCGCCCCCTCTCTGAGCGTATCTGAGCCGAAATCTTTAGCCTGTTCCTTACGTTTTCCAGGGTAAGTGTGCACGTTTCCCGGACTTGTTTAGCATTCGACACTCGCTCATCCGTGAGTGTCGTTAAATCAATTTGATACTGTAACAAATTTCAGATGCGTCAGCATGCTCGTAAAACCCAATTTCTTTGATGGGTTTTAGAAGTTTCCTCAAGTACTGATATATTGGTTCATTCAGAGATATACAATACAAATAAACATTTTCGAATCGTAAACCCTTCGGATGTTCTAACAAGCTGATCATTACGTTGGTTTTACCAAAGAATATAGATAGGGGAAGAAGGACAGCCTTATGGGCTATACAGTATATGCTGTGATTTGGGTTGCATAACTATTTACTTGGTTAAATATATCATTTTTTGTTCGAAAATGCCGCTGGAAGCTCTTAGCGTCAAAGTGATTACCTTATCAGTGGCATTCAGCAGGTAAATGCGTCATTAGCATTCTTGAGCTATAACAGTGTTGCAAGAACTTTCTCTCTACAATTCCAATAGTTTTACAATGGTTGTACCTACCCGAAATAAACTTGTATTCTGCCAAAGAATATTTAAGTAGTTTGTTTGATTCTGCTTACATCTAAGTTAAGTTTGTTACAAAGAAATTAAATATATGTGTATATTCTTTGGTTTGTTTTGTTATTATTTAAAACATTTGTTGTCAATCGGATGAACTCGTACGAAGTAAAATAAAGGTTTTATAAGTTTCACATGCAACACTTTTAAACATTTAATAGGTAGCTAGGTACCTATAAAAATTACATAAGAGGTTTCTAATATAATTTCAACAAAAAGTTCACCGATGAGCACAAGATTATACGGAATACGGATTGTCCCCACTTTATTCTCACAAAATTCTATAATAAATATAGAATTAGCTATGTACAAATAATGAAAAAAAAATTAATAAACAATATACGGATTTTATTTAAAAATTTTAATACGAGAGGAAATTATTGTTCAAGTAATGTTGACTATTAATATAGTTTACAGTGATCTAGTTTAAAAAGCAAATAAAAACAAAAATAATATTGTATCTTGTGAAGTTGATACGTATAGAGTACGGCTACTAAAACAGTACGCCTTGAATATCTCATTTACTTGATGCATTAAAAAATGTCTATTTAGGCACATTTAAGTTGGCGATCTCTATGTATAGTCTCAGCAAAGAATAAGACAATATTATTCGAACATTTATTATCGACATTAAATTATCTTTCAGAAATGTATGCAAAAATTTTATTTGGTGATTAGGGATCTGACCCAAGTTCTGTACAATCTGTTATTAAAAAAAAATGAATCGGGGCGGTTTTCACAGAAAACTCACAATTATTTAATAATTTATACTCTAGTTTAAATTACTGCACTTTAAACGTAAATTAGAGTAGAAACCAAAAAGAACTTATGTGGTTAAGGAGCTGCAAACTAATCGAGGGTTGGGGTTCAATACCCAACAATATACCTTTTTTTTTACAAATTATCTGTTTTCTTTATTTACCTTGGGGTTAAGTGGTAGAACAGTATGCTAATTCGATTAGCACGCCTGAACTTCGCCCCTTTGAGCAACTTATGTATTCATAATTCAAGTATATTGCAAAATAACAATTTTATTTATTTTTGCTCAATAAACGACATTTATTATTATTATTATTATACTTAAGTTGCTCAAAAATTATGCCAAATAGCTATTTTTAAATAAATTATTATTACTTGCATTTGACACAATTTTTGGGCGATATAAATAATAATTTGTTAATAAAGAGTTAGGTACCTATTGTTAGGGATTGAACCCCAATTTGCCGCAACCTTTTACGGGTTTTTTTAAATGCAGATTATAGGAAATTTGAGTCAGCTCCATTAACGCCAGTTTAAATTAAAATATTTTGAAATAAAGATGTTATACATTTCTTACTCTTGCCAATTTCAATGATCTATTAAATAAATGAGAATTTCAAGGTGTAAATATTACGTACAATAAAACAATATAATATACAAAGTTACAAAGAATAGGAAGTACACAACTATATCTGTAAGCATATAAACGTACATTTTTTAAGCTTTAAACATTACTTAAATGTTGTATTTTTTTGTTGCGTGTACCAGACTGGTTTGTAGTCCTTAAATCTTGCGATAGCCATTTCAACGTTTTATGGAGCTTGCACTTAATTAAATGATTAATTAAAAACAGTTTATGAGAGTAACATGTGTCTTGCTCGTTAAGCCACCCTGGTACTAAAATTTTCACTTTATTTACACTATATGCTAATAATGTTTTCTTAAAACTTACACACGACTTACTATTTTTAAAATAATATTCAAAATGTTTAAGTAACATTGTAACTATTTTTATTAAAATACTTGAAGGTTTTTTTAGGTAAATAACACAGTCGCCCGCACCATAGTCTTTTTGCTGTAAAAACAGTTCATTATGATGCACTACAGAGTCACGGCTGCACATATTTTGACACTGATCACAATTAAAACGTAAAAGCGTTTTATGAATGACATAACCAGCTACATATACCGTCGCACAAGATTCTAATGTGGCTTCTTGATTTGGTTGTGTTGAAACTTCTATTACCTCACTGAGTAAACTGAGGTCACCATCTTCTGCTAATTCAGTTTGTTCAGCAACTGTATATATTATGGTATGTCCTCAACATATCCCATGCCGTCTTTTTCTGGCACTTCAACATTCGCCATGTTGACAACAGCATCTTCATCAACTTCGCAGTTGGAGCTCTCTGTAGGATGCTGCAATTTAACCAGCATGTTGAACTGTAGTGCTTGGCGGTAAGATTTTACTGTGGGGTTCGAAGAATTGCCTCCCCTATACCTCAGGACCGCGAAAAAATTTTCTAGAGGATCTTGGTTTAGTCTGCTGGTCAGGAGGAAACGATACCCTTCTTGTTTTAAGTCTTCCCATAGCTCCATAACTGAC
>CALNHX010011778.1:0-29629 GCA_940337035.1 Agriotes lineatus
TCTGATTTTGATATTAGCTTAAGCAATCAGATATCATGTCTTTTTTTAGGGTAGTAATCAAGAATTAAAACTATAAAAACTACAATAAAATTAAAATTAAATTAATAACTGTTAATATTATAAATTAGGTAAAAATTATCAAAAGTAATTTAAAACCCAGGTCTCTTCTTAATTAATTTTTTTCTCATAATAAGGCGCTTTACAGTACTTTTTTGAGAATGTTTGAAATTTTGATATCTTTTTCTTTTCTTTTTTTATTTACTTATAAGATATAAGATTAAACTTATTATGTCTCACAAAAAGCTTATACAGACTAAAATAAAAGATTTTTTAATGTAATAAAACTTCAAATATAATTTTATTTGATTATTTTTATATAGTTTTAGGTCAAAAGTGTTAAGATCACAAGTACAGTAAAATTGTAAAAAATAATAGTTCTTATAACCTAAAGTAAAAACCTACTATCTTATTTTAATATATTACTACATATAAAATAGCACAAGCGCAAGTAAAATAAGATAATTAATATTTGATATCCTATAGCTATAGCTTAACTTAGGCAAATAACCTAAAATGAATAAGTAAAAATAAAGATAAGACAAAAAAGAAAGTGCTATAAGGTTATGTAGTTTTGTTTTAAAAATAGATGTATTGTTTACTAGATAAAATATATAACTTTATAGATAATTATAGCTTTTTTAACTAATCTTTAAAAAAAATATAAACCTTTAAAGTCAAACAATTTTATTATCTTTAACAAATTAGTGTAAAGTTAATTTTTGTATAAAAATTGTAGTTTTAAATAAAAATTAAATTAAATTTATTTTATTTAGTAAAAATTTTTATTTTTTTAGCCAATAAATTAATAATAAATGCTATCAATCTTATGGAATTTTTACACAACCATTTTTTAAACTTAGTTTAATATTTTCTAAATTGTATTAAAGAAAAGCGGTATCATGCAATATTATGGCAAAATAATCATATTAAAACAATAAAAAAGATCTTCAACTTAATAAATTTAGCATAATTGTAAAGTAGATATAGAGAGCTTTATATGCTAATATATACATAATTAATCAGTAATATTATAATTTTTGATATATAATACAAAAGTAAAAAAATAAAAGATATTGATAATATAATAAACTATTTTAAAAAATTAAAGTTATTTAAAAAGTCAACATAAAAAAAAGTCTTTACTATATATAAATATTTGAGCCATTTTTTTTCCTACCTTGATGCAAAAGCTTTTATTAGTACAACAGCCATTCAATAAGTATAATGCCTAAATTTAATATGGTACATTTCTAGGTAAAATAAAAAAAATTCTAATCATGTGCAATTTGGTCAGGCTAATGAGTAAATAAAGTTGTAATAAATGGCTTCTGTTAAAACTTAATAATATAATAATAAGAGATATATAACAAATAAATAAAAAATTTACTTATAATAAAAAAGATTTTCTATAGAATAGCAATAGAAAATTTTAAGCTTATAGTTATTTAATTTTTTTGCCTTTTAATAAGAAAGTTAATGAATTTATTTATTTAAATTTGCGCTATAAAAAAGAATCTTTTATAAAAATTAATATTACAAAATTAACTTAATGCTATAAACATTCAATATTTTACAAATATCATTTATCTGATCTCTGAAGCTTAAGCTTTTAATTAAACATAGACTAAAAATTAATATATTGTTTTTCAGTAATTAGTCTCTTTTTTTTTAAAAAACGAAAAAATCAAATTATATATTTTATAGAATCAAAAAAGCTTTAGTATGTATTGTCTCCATCATAAGTATAGGAAGTTATTAATTAATAATTTAATTTGTTTACTATTATAAACAGCTTCTAGTTAGCTTTTATAAATACATAATGTTTATAAATAATTAAACTTAAATTTAGCTTGTATCCTAAAAATTTATTTTTGTAAAGTTATACTTATTTACCTAAGTTTGATTATATATTTAAAAAAAATTTGACTATAAGATTTACTCATTATTTAGATTTATAATTTTGTTGTTACAAATTACCTAATTGTTTGCAAATTAATAAACATGTATATAATTTTTTTTTATTTTATTTTAGTCAGTTTAATATTTAAATAATTATAAATTATATATTAGAATTTATAGTTTGAAATTGAAATTTTTTTGTCTTAAGCTAATTAATTTGCTTAAAAAATTGTGTTTTAAACTTTTTACTTAAAAGATATTGAGTTTTTATTTAAAATAGATAAAGTATAAAAAAACAGATTGTGTATGTTAAATTTAATTACAAATCTAAATAAAATTATAATAATCTTATAGAATTGAATTAATAAAACCTAATATAATTATTATTTACTATATTTGGTCTCAAAAAAAAATTGTGTATTTTATTTTAATTAGTTTATATGTATAGATCATATTTTAAAAACAGCCTATATTCTTTTTATATAAGTAATTAACCTAAGGCTTATGGAAAAAAATTTATCTAAAAGAATTGAGCCTCAAAAAAAAATTAGCTGTTATAATAATTAAATTGTTGCAATTGTACAAATTAGCTATAGATAAAAATTTAAAAACTGAAGTTTTTACTCTATATTTTTTTTTTATAAAAACGACTTCTAATTTAAAGCTAACTATTTTTGACTAATTTTAAATTATCACTAGTTAAATTAATATAAATTATATATAAACTAGATATAAAAAAATAAAGTCAATTTTTACACTTTTCTAGATGACAGCTTGCTTTATACAAAGATTACCAACAAAAACATTAATTGAGTATCTACTTTTTTTTAACTAAAAATTATAAAAAAACTCTGAATAAGTTCTCATGTATCCTGAAACAATTATGTCTATATAATTAATGATTAATCATATCAGTATATAATGTAATAATAAGCACCGTTTTTATACTATGATAAGTTAAATTATATATATTTACTTAATTTAAAAAATATAGCCTGACCTAATATTATCATTTTATTTTTGCAAATTACAACTATTGCAATGTTTTTAGGATCTGATTTTGCTTTATCATACAAAAAAATAATTTTTATTTGTCTTCAAACTTAAATTTTTATTGATTTAAAAAAATTCTTAAATAATTTTTTTTATAATTTTTTTTTGTTAAAAAACTCTATTATTAAACATATATTTAATAACAATATAAATTATTATAGTTTTATCTTTATTTAATACATTAAATTAGAAAAAAAATATTAGCAGAAGGTTAAAAATATATTTAATTCTTTAAAAACTATACTTATAACCTAAGTTTATTTTTAACTAGTTGTGTATCAATCAACAGTTTGTTTATGCACTAACATTAATTGCTTTAGTATGATATTTAATTATTTTATATAGTAACTATAGCAGTCAACTTTTTTATTTAATAAAAAAGTTTTCTTGACATTTATTTTCTTTTTTTATAAAGAATATAAAAAAATTAATTTATTAATTTTATTTCAGTATTATATTATTTTTTCGATATTAAAGATTTTTTATTCTAGTTTAACTATAATACTGTAGGTCTAATTGTAATTTTATAAATATGTTCTGTCATAACGCAAATAATTTAATTAGCCTTTTAAAGGTTGAAGGTTTTATGCTCATAAATATTTTTGTTTAGTATAAATACCTATTAAACATAAAATCCCTGCTGATATATATATATATTTAATTTAGATTCTTAATAGTCAATTGAAACTTTCTTTATATTAGAGCAAAAAAAAAAAAACTTTACTATATTTAAAGATAAAAAGTTTTTGACTTTTTATATAAAAACATACAGTATTTTTTACTGTTAGATAGCAGGTAATTATAAATTATATATTGTAAATTATCTTAATAAGTGAGAAATTTGTTACTTCATTTAGCAGAAAATATATAATTAGCTATTTTCTTAGCAAACAATAATTATACACTAAAACATCTTTTGCTAGTAAATAATCATTTAATAAGCAATTACTAGATATATATAGAATTGATAAATCATTTATTAATGAAATAGCATAGCTATCTGTTATGCTTATTTCATATCTAAAGTAACCTCAGCCAAAGAGTAGCTATTATTTTTGTTGGTAGCTCAAGTATTTTATAAAAATTTACTGTAATTCATTTGCATATTGCAACTTTATTTTAATAAGGGCTATCATACATATTTAAATAAATAAATTATTATTTAAAACTCTGCATAAATAAAAATTGCAAAAGCTAAAATACTTTCCTTAATAATGTTCTCACTTTAACAAAATTTATTGTCTCATTCTTATTTATACTATTTTTTTCTACAAAAAATAATAGTATATATATATTTTCTATGAGATTAAATTTTTCTTATTAACTAGATTCTGGCTACCTAACAACTTTAATTACAGGTCTTACTTATAAAATACTAATCTTATATATAAATTTAGCACTTTAAAAGAGTTATTATTAATATCTTTCTTTATTAGAAAAAAAAACTCAGAAATAAAAAAAAAATATGGCTTAATATAAAGGAATCTGAACTTAAATTACTTAAATTAAAAAAAACTAGCCTAATGACATTAAAAAATAATTTTTTTATTGATTGCAATGCAGGTGGCTTAAATTTCTATAGACTATTAGTAAACATGCCTTAAAATCTTGTTACTAAGATTGCACCAATAATATTCAATTTTTATATTTTTATTTAGGTAAAAATAAACAAGCTAAAACAAACATTACATCTTAGCGCAGCAGCTACAAACAAATCATATATGCTTGACAATGCGTCTAAAATGATTAACTCTGCAGCTAAGAAAAAAAAACTTAAACAAATGCGGCTACAATCCATCTATTGACTTTTTTTATTATCTTTAATATACCTTAGTACCATAAAGATTTACACATAAAAAAGTGAACTTTTTAAAAACATTGGCTTTAATTAAATAAAAAGAAGTGCGGCTGCTTAAACTTCAAAAAATCTATAATTTATGAGATTTTCATTTATATTTAACTAAACAGGTTCTTTTATATTATCTGGAGTTGTATACAATAATAAGGCACAAAAATAGAACCAAAACTCATAAATTTCTTGATTGTTGTTTAGATAATGTTAACTATACAAGCATATACAAATTGTCTACAATATATACTCTTTTTAATTTAAATTCTTTTTATTGTTTTTAATTTTATATAACTAATTTGCCTAAATTATCTAATTTAGATAATTTTAATTTTTTTGCAAGTTTATTAATTAAGGAAAATAGTATTATTATTATACAAAAAGTTTTATGTTCTTATAAAAATATAATAAAATAAATTTAAGCACAACTTTTAGTTTACCTTATTACATCTAAATATAAGGTAAAAATAGTCTACATACTTTTATACTAATCACTTGAGTCTATTAATTTAAAAATCTAACATATATGAAGTTATAAAATAAAACACAATTAAAAAACTTATAGCCTTGATTTTTTTATTAACTATTGAGTCTTATTAGATTTTTATCTGAGGTCAGCACCTTCTTGATAGATTATAAAATTTATTTTATAGTAAATCTTGTTTAAGAAAAGTAAGCAAATTAGTTTTGATTTTTCTATTCTTTTCTAATTTATATTAAAAAGTTTTTAAAGTGCTCATTTAAATATAATGTCACTAATGTAGCTAAACAAACTATGTATATAGTAAATTGATAATTACATTACTGAAAACAAGCGTATTTAGTTTAAGTTTTCTACCTATAAATTTAAAAAAAGGTTTAGCATTATTTTTATAAACACTAAATAACAAAGTCATTGAGTATGTCATAAAATATTGCAAGTTCTTTTAAGATCTAAGTTGAGAGGCTTGCTGCTTCTAAAACTTAACCTTGCAACACTGCTTTTTATAATTAATTATTTTGATATAACAAGGTAAAGTCTACTACAACAATTAACTTCAAGAATTTACTTAACTATGAAAGTAATCATAATAACAACTATTTAATAAAAAATATAAAAAACTTTATCTTATATAAAAGTTATATTATCTCAACAAAAACAAAAATAAATCTAACTAAAAATACACTTTAGCTATCTTTGAAAACAAAATAGTAAAAATTTTAGTCTTTTTTTTTTAAAATACTATTTTTGTTTAATTTAAAAAAAATTCTGATGCTAAAAACATTTTTATTACATTAATGTAAAAAGTGTCTAGTATTACTGTGAGGTTATTATATTTATATTTTTATATATATATAATGCAACACTGTATAAAAAGAGCTATATTTGTCAGCTTAAACAATAAACTACAAGACAAGACACATGGTCTATATCTTTGTTTTATTTAGCTTATCTGTTATGCTTGTATGATTTAAAATTACTAGTACAAAGTGACTAAAAAATATCTTTACCTCAAATTATATATTTTTTATTCTGAAAAAATGTGTCTTTTACAAGATTAAAGACAAAATTTTATAAAGACCAATAAGTTACCAATTAAAAAAACCAATAATGTAAAAAAACAAATAAATTTAAAAAAAACTTGATTATTTACAGATTTCTAAAATAAAATAGCTTAAAAGTCTACTTAAACATATAATATAGAGCTAGAATATAAGACATTAAACCTTGTACTAGCATTTTAGCTATTGTTTGTACTATAAAAGAAATTATAATATATATATATGGTAGTTGTTTTAATAAATTCAGAATTGAAATTCAATTGTTTTCTAAAGCTGCTTTCATTTTTTGTGCAATACTAGAAAAGTATTCTTATCTCATTTTTAGTATAGGGCTTAAAATGCTACTCTTTTTTATTATTTTCTTCTTTTAATATATAATCTAGTATGTATACTTAAAAAATGCTAGTCTTTATTTTTGATAAAACATATAGATACAATGAATATTTAACTTTTAAAACTAATATAAAATTACTTTAAAGTATAGTAAATTGTTATAAAAAGTCTTTAATTAAATATAAATTTACCAAATACTCTTATCATTATATTTTTTTTATATAGTTATTACACCTAAGTTTAGAACATATCTATATAATTATATGGTTTCTTTACATTGTAAGTAAGTAACTAAGTTTTAGAAACAAAATTAAGTTTATGCAATAAAATATTTAGATTCAAGTTTACTAGATATGTGCAGCCTTTTATAGATTACCTATTATCATTTTTTTTTGTTTTGTGCAGTTGTAAAATCTTACTTAACCTATTTTTGTTAATGCTATAGCTATATTCTATGCCATATAAATTAAAGACATATAGGCATTACTTGTCTTATTGCTACAAATTGATTTTAACCCAATGTTCTATATTCATGACTAAACTTAACTATAAAGTAGTTCTAATATAAATTTTAATCAGAATTAAGTAGATTTACTTTTAATATTTGTTTTTACTTACAAACTATTGTCACAATGTTTGTTATTTAGACTAAAAAAATTAGTTTATGAAATACAAGAAAAATTAACAAGTGCTGTGTTTTAGATACACACCTAACAAAATTAAGCATATGACTTAGACCTCATGAATTATTATTAATAAAGTATAAGATTCACTTAAATTAAAACTGTGTCTTGTCTAAAAGTGTATATATGGCCATGCTGTTTTGCTTTATATCATTTAGTGGCTATAGATTTATATAGTTGACTGATGTTTTAAATCTATATTTTGTTATCTTAACAAAAAAAGAAAACATGTGATAAGATTGAGTTTTTTATAATTATTATTATATCTATAAATGAAAAATTATTTAAGAACATTTGTTTACTAATTGTATACTGTGCAATAAGACTAGGATCTAAATATTAAAGGTTTATTAATTCATCATTTATAAAGAAAAGCCTGTTGAAAACTTTTTCAAAAAGAAAAACTAATATATTATACTAAACTTTACTACCTACCATTCTTAAGATATAAAAAAAATTATACAGTTAAGTTGGCAGGACTAAAGAAATTAAAATATATAGTTTTAAGATCTAAAATTAAATTGTAAGTATGTTATAAAAATCCTGAGCAAATAAGTTTACTTAAATAAATTACATATGCTTCAAAAACTTAAGCTACTAAAAGCAAAGATAAATTTTATCTATTTTTTTATTAATACTAAAAAAATAAAACTTAGCTAAAATAAAAAAAGAATTGCTAAATTAGTGTTATTTTGACAGACTACAAAAATTTGAGTTTTTATAGATTTAAAAAAATATCTCCTTTTTAATTAAGTAACAAAGGCTATGAATTTTCTTATTACTATTAATGAATATTATTTACTTAGCAAAAAAAAATTAGTGCTTAGATATGATTTAGGAAACTGTTTAGCTTAAGTACTTAGAGCATTTATCTAATTTTGGCAATCAGTTTTTTCTGATGTTGCATTAATTTAAAACTAAAAAGATTGTCATAACAAATAGTGATTGTAAAGCAAACTATATATTAGGCTTTTTAAACCTGACATTTGATAGCTAATAACAAATTTCCTTTAGTGTAGGAGGGCTTTTAAAAACTGAAGCTAAAGTAAAAATTAACTATACATTTAGGTTTTATTATATAAGTAATAATCTAAATTTTTGTTATTAAAAAAATCAGCTTTAAAATTTAAAATTTAGTGTTTAGAATTTATTATTATTAACTAAAAAAATTTGGAGTTTGTTTATGTCCCTATTTAATATAAAAACATTAAAAACTATTATATTTAGCTTTTGTTTCTATGTGTTTGACTCAACTATCTTTTAGCTGCATAAAGAGTTGCTCTTTGCAATTTTTTAGTTATTCTAAGACAACTTCTTTTCTAAATAAAAAAACTTAACTAATGTGTGGTCAATTGTGATTTTAGCTTATTAAGAAATTTTTTTACTTTTCTAGGATGCATAATTAGATTTAAGATTAAAAATCATATTATACAATTTTTTGAGAATTATCTTGTTTGATCTATGTTTTAAGAAGCACTATATGATAAGCTGTTACCCTTAAAGATTAGAAATTTTCCTTATTAAATAATAATAAAAAAAACTTTTTAGCCTTTTTTTATTAATAATTCCTAATACAATGCTAAGCCTAATTGTTAATTAATTTTTATAATGCCAAAATTATATAATTAATATTATTTTTAAAAATCAACATATTGCAGATATACTTATTTTATATACTAGTATGTAATATCAAAGTAAATTGTTTAGATCTATTTATTATCTTATAAAGTTAATTTTAACTTTGTTTATAATTTTAACAAGTGCATAATTTTTATAACTAATAACTAAGTCAAGAGAATTTAAATTTTTTATAAAATTGATTAACATACTAAACCAAAGAATTTAGTTTAAAAAAACTCATATGATATATTTTGTTTAATATAAGCAGATTAGTATTTTAAAACATATCTGACCTCTTATTCTAGCGTTCGTTTTTACCTGCAATTGCTTTATCTATAATCAAATTCTTTTTTATTTAACTTTTTTTAGCTGCTTATAATTACTCAGATTGCTGTTTCTAAATAAAAGCTGTTTTTTTATTTAAAAAATTTATAGATAAATTCAAGCTTATCTTGTTTTTTTGTTATCTCTAAATATCATTTACAGCTATTAATTTATGTTAAAGCTTTAGATTTGTACTACTTTTTACTTTTTAAATGAGTTACTTATAAAAATAGGAAAGTTTAGATTATAATTTATATTTGTTTTTTCAATAATAAAGTTATTATAATCAGTGTATAGTAGACAAAAAAAATAGATATAATAAAAAAAAAGGTTTTACTTAGCTTATTATAGACTATATAATAAAGCTAGCCTCTTTAATTTTTTAAATTTAGTTTTTTCTGCTAATTAATTATTTAAGTATATATAGATATCTAAATTTGCCAATTATAAATATATTGCTAAAAAGGATTATATTATAAATTATTGTCATATTATATATAATTATAAAAAAACTATTAAAATATAATTCCTACTTTAGTTTAGATAGTAGCTATGGCTTTTCTTTGTTACTTTTTTTGTATATTGCTATACAAATTAGCTCTGTGATAGCGCTATAAAACTTTAAAACAATTTGTAGTAATTATTTAATGGTTTAATTAAATACTTAAATAACTTTTGTTAATTTATTAGAGTTTTTTTATATTTAAAATAAACTAACAAAATAATTGTTTTATATCTTTACCTTGCTGACAACCCAAGCTATATTGCTATAGAAAGTTAGCTTAAAGTCTATATTTGTTAAACCTAAAACAAATTCTTACAAATATAAAGTAGATAGCCTATTTTAAAATTTAAAAGAGTTTTATATTAAATTATAACTTACCTCTGCATTTTGTGTTTTTTAAAATAAATAAAAATTATAATACATAATACTTATATACTAAATAATTTTTTAGCCCCTTCATCTTATTTGCAATTGAATTAAAAAATAACATATCTTATAGTGATTTGTAGTACTAAACTTAAAATCAATTAGTAAATAAAAATTAGAGATAAAGGCATGTCTATACATTTCTTAAAAATTAAATAATCTATTTAACTGTTGAGCATCATTTCTATATCTTAGTTAAAATAATCTAACAGAAACATATTTGTATAAGCCTATTTTTTTTGCATACAATAAAGGTCAATTAGAGGCTTACTGAGGGTCTAATTTTAGTATCTTCTAAGTTTCTTAGTTTTTTAATCTTTGTAAAACTCAAAAAATTAATTAATAACTTCTATAAGGTCTAAGTTTTATAATTAAATTTTGTATGCATACATTAAGTAAGAAAATTTAGATAAACATCTTACTATATTTTTATCTACACTATGTCTAGTTTCTATCTAAGACTATTTGATATATATAGTTTTATTTTAGATTTCATCATCTATATATAATTTATTATTTATAAGTTTTTACAATTAAGATTTGTTTTTTAAAATATATTTATTTACTGTTTTTTAATATGAGCAGGAAAATTTATTTGACTTAATATGCCTCAAATAAGCCCATTCATTATATTTGCAATATATAAAAAAATTATATAAAAAAACTTGCAAACATAACTTTTTTAAACTATATTTTCTTTATAATTTGTGTTTGTAATTTAAAATACATCTTTTTTTTTTAGCACAACTATTTACTACTTGTTATCAATAAATATACTTTAATTTTTACTATAGATTTAAATAACTCTTTAGTTAATCTGTTATAGATCTTTTAAATAAAAATTATCTAGTATTAACAGCCTTAATCTAAATCAATACTAAAAAGCTTTTAGCTTGTAATTTTTAAGTTACAATGTTTAGTAAAAAGTACAAGATTTTATTCTTATTTTTTTTTAATTTTTCGCAACATGATAATATTACTATGTTTAAAAAATATATCATAATAGATAAGTTTATACATTAGTTATTATCTGTTGAAACTAAGTCATTTTTTCTAATTTTTAAAAAGAAACAAATTTTTATTTATATAGTTAATCTTTTTAATTTATTTGATAAATCATAATTTTTTATATATTACTATAAATTTTCAACAAAAAAAATGTTATCTATTTTAAAATTGTAAGTAAACTTTAAGAGCTTTCTCTAAAAATCAAAGATTAAATACTTAGCTAAATTTTAATATTAAAAGGCAGTTTAGCTACTAACTGAATAACTATAATTACTTTATCTTTATATATAAAATAAAATTTAAAACTGTATTAGATATGCTAGCAAATTTTTAACTACTCCTGGCTAGTTTATAACAGTTAAAAAAATTCTATATATATATAATAATTGTTTGTAGGATTATCTGCTGTAAAAAGACTTTAATTATCACACTTGTAGCACGTTAATAGATAAATAGTAATTATTAAATGCTAAGCAGAACTTTTATATAAGTTTTTATAAAAATTGGTAGTTCTCTTTCAACAGTTTTTTTTTTAATGTTTTTACTCAGATTGCATAATACATTTAGATTATAAAATCTTTTAGTTGGCCTATATTAGGCTCCTTCTAGTCTAAAAAAAATAATTCAGAGTAATCCATATGTGTTAGCTATTTCTACATATAAGACATCTATAATAATTATTATAAAGCATAGCTTGGTAAACTTATGTTAGTTTTCTTTAGTTATTATAATATAATAAATAATCTTTGCAATTATTCTATAGTTATAAAAATATATATGCTTTCAGTCTGATTTTTTTTGCTATAATTGTAAAGCTAATCTAAAATTTTTTAGTATAAGTTTTTTAAATTGAAGAGTCTACCAATGTAGTTATAAGTTTTATAAAAGATAAAATTTCCATAAAATTAAGGAAATTAAGTATAAATCTATGAGAACAGTAATAGTACGTTCTAGAGGCAATATACTAAAGATTTTAGTTTTTTAATTATATATCATAAAAAATAAAAAGCTAATTAAATACTTTTTTTTATAACATACTTTCTAATTTTTTCAATATAAGTTGCCTGCTAAAGTCTAGATTCATATTATTTTTTTAACTAAAAAAAACAATATTTGTAATCTAAACAAAACTAACAAACCTTTATTAAAACAAAAAAAAATATGTTGACTATCTGTGCTAATTATATTAACCATAAATTAATTGATTTTTTTTTTAAAAATCAATTAAAATCTAGCTATACCAAAAATGTAAAAGTAGTCTCTATTTGTTAACTAATTAAACTAAAGTCTAGCTATATATTTGAAAATTTTAAGCCTAAACCTTTAGATACTAGTTCAGGTAGACTTTTTATCTTATGATGTCAACCTATAATATATAGATAATTTGAAAAATATAGAAAATTTTAAAGTAAATACAATTTTTCATATACTTTGTTTTCTTTTGTTACCTGTAAAAGATCAAATATAGATGAATTTAAATAAGCCACTTTAATATAAAAGGTTTAAAACCATTTTTGGGTTTTTACATTGGTTAGTACTTAAATAAATTTCAGATATAGTCTTGCCTGATTAAGTAAAATTTCAATTTTACTAATCTTTAGGTTACATCTGTTTTTGTTTGCACCAGTATGCTTACAATCCCCCTTTATTGTGCTGTACTGCAACTTTTAAAATACTTTTCTTAATATGATATAGATAATTTTAGTGTACATAAAACTCTTGCGTTTTAAATTAATATTCTTAGCCACATTTGCTTAAAAATTTAGGTGCTGTGTAGCAATTTGTTTAAATAGATAAAATAAATTGTTGTTCTTGGCAAACTCAGTTTTTAGAAAGCTAGTTTTTTAAATATATTATGCAATGTTGCTATGAATTAAGAGTTTTAGGTGTATATTTCATACTATAAAAAAGTTTAAGCGCCACTTTATAGGGTTATCTGATTTATAAAAAAATATTAGTCTTTTTTATAAAGTTAAAAAGATCAGATAAGACACATCTGATAATTTATAAGCCATACCATAAAAAAAACAAATTAAAAAACTTGCCACAGATCAGTTAATTAAAACCATAATACTGCAAGGTGTTAGTATAGTTTTAACTAATCTTAAAAAACTATGTCTTAAATAAAGCTAATTATAATTATAAATCAAGATAAGTAAAACTTAATAACTAAACAGTGATGAGCTCTTTTTGTTAAAAATTGACTTATCTTTATCTTTAAAAGAAGCCTGATAATAAGAAAAACTACAAACAACTTTATAACTCTATAATATTTTAAAAACTAAAAAAAGTTACTTAAATAAAATCAAAGAGCGCCAAGCAAAATAAAAAAATGTCACTATGTATAATGTTATGCTAACACTTTTGCTTGGAAAAATTATACTTATAATTCTATTTTGACTAAATTTATTAGATATCATTGCTTCTTTATTATGAGGTACAAATTTTTATAATTCTATATAAAATTAAAACTTTTAAAGAGAATTTATAAATTTTAGCTAATATCTATATTTATTAATAAGTTTAGTATACCAACTTGTGCAGCTGCTAATATTTTAGCTATAAAAACTGTTTAATAAATACAATGCTTAACAAAGATGACCAAAAAACATAGACTAAATTATCTTCTATTCTCTGCAGATATACTTAAAAAGTTTCTGGTATGCTTAGAATTATATTTAATTTATAATTATCTTAATCTAGTTCATAATTTTTTGAGGGCATTTTTTTAATTTATATTGCTAGATATAGTTCATGGGAAGAAAGTTATTAGCCGATATTGTTTTTATACTGTAAGCTTATATTAGTGACCTTAAATTTTAAAAAATATCTTAAAGATAATTTTTTTTGTTTAATAAGTTAGTACAGTTGCTTTATACCCTGTTGGCCAATACTCAAAAGAAAATTAAAGTCATAATCTAAACAAAAAATAGAGGTATCTTATAATGTTTAAGAAAAGTCTTTAACACTGTAAAAAAAAATATATAGTTTTAAAAACATTTCTAAAACTAGAAAGGTAGGGTGATATTTGAATGATATAATAGTAAATTGTTACTTAATAAATGTTTGTACAAATAAAAAAATTTTTGCCAAAAAAAAATTTGCAATAAACTATTTTATTAGAAAATATGTAAAATCATGTTTAAGAGCTTTTTATATATTGTTATATAAAGCTTTGTGACATAATCTTTCTAGTTTTTTCTAAACTTCTGTCATAATCATTTGTATTTGTTTTTTTATTTTTACCTCACTCCTTGCTATAATTTATTTCACTTAAATATATGTAGCATCATTATTAGTCTAAGTTGTATATTATAATAGAATTTATTAATTTTAATACTTAAATTAAAATTAAACTTAAACACCCTAAAAGCATGTTTAAAAGAATTTCTTAGATTACAATGATATCAAGCATTGTTTACATACCTTTTTGTAGAAAAAAATACTTTATAAGTAAAAAGTCCTATAGTTGTTTCAAGAATTTTATTTTAACATAAAGTTAATATAAAATTCAGTCAGTGATAATGTCCTTGAAAGTTTATAAATACTTGTTTACAACTGCAATGATGTTATTTGGACTACTTAACAGCTGTCAAATATTTGGGTTAATAAGACTCTAAGTAAAGTAGTTATTGACCTAATCTAATTTCAAACATATTGTGATACTTTTTTTTAAATCTTGTAAGTTTTTTTTATTATCTAAACCAATAAAAGCTCTAATTATAAATTGTAAGAAAAAAAAACTTCTTTTTATACTTTTATGTTAACAAGATGTAAAAAAAAGGGTGTCTTGAGAAAAAAGTTAATTTAACCAAACAAAAGCTATAAAAAACCTGTATTTGTTGTCATATTTGTTAAGTTATTTTAAGCAAACACTATAAAAGAAGAATAAAACTTATTTTTAGTTAAATACTAAAATTAACTAATATGGATGATAACAGTCTTGCCATAAAAATCTACATATGTCTTATAAGAATTTATTTATATGGGTTAAAATATACTAGAAATAATTATCAATTTTTTTATTTTAAAACAATCTATATAAAAGTCTGTGCTGTTATCAGCTTAAATATATTGAGCAGCTATGTTTGCATAAAGTGTTTTTATGGAAGAATCTGGCTTTCCTTTTAGCTGAAATATAATAAAAAAAAAAGGAAAAAACTGTTTTATTGTTGTTAGCTAGTGAAGTAGATAATATAATAAATTAAGTTTAAGTCTAACAAGGTCAAGTTCTAAAAATTGCGTAATTAGCTTTCTTATAAACTTGTTGTTTTTACTAAAAAATGTCAAAAAGATTGAGACATAGCAACTATAAATTTCATTGTAAGTAATAGCAGCAATAGATTCTAATCAAAAATTAAAAAAAATTAAATATATAGTTTAATACCTGCTTAACCAGCTAGTTTTTTTACTTATATAGCTAATAGATTGCAGTTAGAAGTATGTAATTATATAATTTAATCCCGCTAAAAATTTATATTGTAATAAGATTTTTTAATAGTGTGGCCTTCAAGAATTTTGAGTAGGCAAAGGCATAATTCAGTATAGTTGTAAAGTAGCTGGTATAGCTAATTAAATCGTCTCTTTTTTTAATTTATAGTATTTCCAAATATTATCATCTGCTTTTTTTATAAAAATTTGTTTATGTAAAAAGTACTAGTTGTAAGCTTATAATAAAAACCTTTATTACAGAAAATTTTAGGGTTATCATGTTTATAAATTAAAGTAAAATTTAATTTTGTTACTTTAAAAGACTGCTAAAGATTAATTTCTAAAGTTTAAATGCAAATTACTACTGCAAGAAATAAATTGCTCAATTAAACTTAGTTTTAATATTTTTATACAATTTGAAACAGTAAGCATACAAGTTTGTCAATTAATTGAGTCCAGCTGAAAAAAAAAGCATTTATAGCAGTGAAGAAGGCAATAGATTGTCTAGTTAACTTTTTCAAAGTTAGTCAAGTCAAGAATAGAAGATTATTGAGTAATTCTTTTAAATAAAAAGTATTATCTTACCAGGTAAAATACTGAAATAAAACTAGTTTTTTCTAATTATTATAAGGTCAAGCAGTAATAAAAAGGCTAGATCTAAAGTGCCAATAGTAACCTATCATTTTAAAACAAATTTGTTGTCTTTTTTAGTAAAGAACAATTGAACAATGGTTTTAATACTAGGTCTATAAGTTTTAGGGCCAATTTAGTCATTTACATAACTTTTTCCTAAAATTAATGGCATTTTTAAATTTAAAAACAAAATTTAACACATTTAAAAACTTAAATGATTGTCTTAGACATTTTAAAGCTTTTTAAAGTCTATAAAACAATCTTATCACATCAAGGTAAATGATGACACCTATTAATTTAAGTTGCTAGCTTGTAATGTTTTTTTAAAATCTAAAAATGCATTTTATAGGCCTTATGACTTTTATTTTATCTATATTACATAAAAAAGTAAAGTTATATTTTGTTTCTCTAACTCCATTTTAAGTAATTTATTACAAAAAATTAGAGGATAAGTACATGGCAAATAAGTTGTTAATCTTTTAAAGATCAGAGCATTGTCAATCTATAGTAATAAGCATTTGTTCTTCTTAGTTATTCTTCATGATATTTGTAGTTCTCTATATACAAATGTTTTATAAATTTTTCTTTACAACAAAAAAATTTAATTAATATAAACATAATTTATTTAAATCTTTTTTTTATAGTTTTTAAACTACCTATTAGAGTAAAAATTTATATTAATGATACTTTTTTAGTAGGTCTATATGTTTTGAAAGTTTATCACTAGTGTCTAAGTATTAGGTAACTCATTTTGTCACAATAGAGCATGATAGTATAAGAAATTGCATAAATTTGCAAAAAGGTTAGATAATTTTTGGTTAAAACTTAAAGAAATTTTTAGTTTTTTTTATATAAAGTTGCAAACTAAGTTTATTAATTTTTAACTTAATTTGATACTATAAAACTCATCTTATCTGCTAAATTAAAGTTTAAAACAAAAAAACATCATTTTTAGTAGTCTTTTATAAATATGTGAAGAAAGCTAGTATAATTTTTCATTTTGTTTGATGTATTATTACAACATTTTTAAGTTTTAAAATAAAACTTGACTTAAAAGAAGTTTCCCAAAAAGCTTCTTCATGTATAAGATTTTTCTCTACTACTAAAGTACTTGTTCTGAGTTTAATTGCTATTAAAAGTTAGCAGTTATATAAAATTTACACAAGTTTAGAAAGTATCTAACATAAATTTAACTAAGTTGTCATTAAAAAAAGTTGTTATCACTATACCAATAATTTAATTTATAAGATAGAGTAAAGAATATAAATTTGCTATTTTGAGCATAATTTAATATAAAACCATATAGATAAATAAATGACAAATATTTAATTGAAGATAAATTTATACCACAAACCAAAAACTGCTACAAGATTAAAAATTTATATGGGCAGTACTACCTTCAAAATAGTGGCAATTAAACTTTTGTATAAAACTTTTTCTTTACTATAAGAGCATTAAAATATTAATATACAAATTTTGCTTATCTTAGCATAAATAGAATTAATAATTTTAATATTTTTTTTTGCAAGATCATACTATAAGTTATTAAACAGAGCATCAGTAAAAATGATAGCTCTTGTTAATTTTTAACAGGCTATAAGTTTAAGAACATATTAAGATAACTTTTGTAAAGGATTGTTAAAAGTAGTATTATATAAAAATTTGTACTTAAAATATTAAACATTATTAAGTGATAGTTTGGTATTGTTTACTTTTTTCAAAAGTTTAAAAAACATTTTAGATGATGTATAAGTGGCTTAGAAGGTTGGAGGAATCTTTTGCTATATAAACCTTTTTATAGCAATTCTTCATTTAGACTCTAGCTGACTACATATAGTGATGTTATATTTCGAATTTGACAGCATCAAGTATTATATATGATGATATAAAAACTTCTAATAAATAATGTAAAAAGATAATAATTTTTATTAATTAAGTAGTGCTTATAACAAACCTAATTTAAAGCTGGCCCTTTTGTATTAAACTTTAAATAATCACTGTTAAAAAAGTCTCAGTAGATAGAAGTATTTTAATAAAAAAGTGGTAATTTTTTTTATACAAGACTTGCTGTATCTATCTTTATAATCTTACAAATGTAAAAAGTTAAAGATTTTATAAAGACTAAATTTTTTATATAAACTAAAGACAAACTGTAATCTAAGTACTAACAATCTTTAAGGTCTTAAACTATTTTTTCTTGTCAGCCTTAATATTTTAATAATATCAGTGAATTTATAAGTTACGTCTAAAGTATATCATATTAGAAATTTAGCTATTAAAATATTTGATTAAATGAATTATTATCTTAGTGCAATTATTGTGATGCTTATACTTTAGCTTAGATTGTGTGTAGCTTAAGATTTATGCAAATTTAAGATATATATAAACTATAGATATAAATTTTTATAATTTTTTTTAAAAAAAGTACCAATTATCTTAAAATTTAAAGCATTTTTGTTTTTTCATTAAACCTCTAATGGTAAAGTAGGTATGATATCCTATTTCTATCATTATGCACATATATTTTAAGATCATATTCTAAGCCTTTTTGCCATCAGTTTAATCCTGCATAAAGTATGAAAAAAAACTATCAAAGTTTGAATATTATGATAAAATTAGGGAAGTGGAGATTTAATTTTGCCTAATAAATTTGTTATAGCTTGATTTTTAGAAAGTTATTTTTATAGAATTAGGTGTATAATTTATTTTATAATTAAAAATGCAATTTAAAGAAGATTAATTTAGAAAACATATATAAAAAATAGTATATTATCTTTAGCATAAGTTTTTTACTAAAAATCGTCAGAAAAATCTTTTTATAGTCAGCATAATGACTTAAATATCATTAAAGTTTTTAATTTCAAACATTGTGTTAAAAAACTATATAAATAGATATAAACATAAAAAAATAGTTTTTTAAGTTATAATTGTTTCATTGCATCATTATTATAGTAGTTTATTTCTGATTTTTTATAAAAAGGTTTTTAAGATTTATCTTTATACTTAGCTAGAACTGGCAATTAATGCTTTATAAATGTGTTAAAATATGCTATATATAGAAAGATAAGCAGATTTGATATAAATATTTAATTACAATTTATTGGTCAACAAGTATCAGCTTAGATAGCATAAAATTTATACATTAAAACTAAATTCTGAAATAATTTCTCATAAAAAAACTAGATGCAAGTTGTTGTTTAATATTTAATTTACTGTAAAGCTTAGTCTATTAACATATGTTTATTATGTAAAAGCTGAACATTATTAAGAAATGCTATTTAATAATCTAATAAGCTTTAAACTTAGTTATAAAAAAATATATTTTTTTTTAAGCTAAGAGTTTATTAAAGCTGTTTTTGTAAATTAATTATAAATTATATAAGCAATTAAATTTAAAGTATGTTACATAGCTTTAGTAAAATCTTTAAATATAACCTTATTAGCTATGTTGATGTTTAAGTATTTAACTAAATTTAGTAAAATTAAATTGCATGTTTTAGATATTATAAAAAGTTATTGTGCTTTAATGTTGACTTAATAAAACCATAATTTTTTTTAGCCTTAAGACATAGATCAATGTAGATGATCAAATTGTACAAAATAATTAACATGCTTTTTACTATAAATTTTTTATAAAACATGCTAAAATTTTCAATTAAAAGCCGCTGTTATTTAGCTTATAATATTATATTCAAAATGTGTCATACAGTAAGAAAATATATATATTGCTTTGCCTAAATTAGTCTTAGCAATATAGTTTATTAATAAATCAAGGCTTTAAGCTCTATCAACAAAGTTAATTTAAAAAAATTCAACCTAGCTATAGGCGCCAGTTTGTTGTATAAAGCTTTACAATCAGGCAATTTTAACAAAAAGTATAAATGTAACTAAACTGAAAGCTTAAAATAATTTTTTAACAATAAACTATACTTAAAAATGTTTAAACTTATCTAAATATGCTTTTACTAAAACACAAGATAGTGGTGCAGAAATTTTAAAGCCTATGCTTTTGAATTAGCTTATAGCTTAACATTATAAAATTTCTATCTGAGATTACTTTTTTTTTAATAACCATTAATTCACTATAAAGTAAAATATTCAAATTTTATCTTTAGCTCATAATTTGATGCAGTAGTCATCACTATAGTCTATTAGTTTACAAACTACTTATGAGCTCTTATGTCTTTATAACTTGATAAAATAAATATAAAAAGATTAAGTAAAAAGAGACAATGTTTAAAATTAGTCATTAGCTACAAATTATAAAATATTATTGCTAAAAATTATGTATATAATTTTTTTATTGTACAAGACTTTAGGCTTGAAGAAAAAGAACCTAAGATTGTTAAAACTACATTACTATTATTGTTAAAAATTTAATTAAAGGCTCTTAATTATTTTATTTGCCACATAACGTCAGATAATTAATAGGCATTAATCTATAAAAAATTTAAACTGAAAAATGACTTTTTAGAAATTATTTAGTTTTAAACTTAATCCTTATTTATATATTTTACTAGCCAAGCTGCTACAAATCTCTATAACTATTGTAAGTACAACGTTTTAAATACAAGTATAGATCTGCTTAATAAATCAATCTAAGCTATTTAAAAAAGTTTTTTAATAGTTGAATATAATTAACAAAAATATTATAAATATATATAAAGCTACATTAAAATATTTAACCCTTTTACCTTAAAAAAGTTTATAGGCTCCCTGCTACATTAAAAAAGGTTTTATTGATTAAATCATAAAAAAAAAATTTATTTACAGTATCATTATAAAATTTTATTTTAAGTAGTTTTTGTATATATACTCTAAAACATCATACTAAAGAGATACATATCATCTATAGAATGTTACAAAAATTTAATGCCACATTATGGCTTTATCTTATATTTTAACATGTTAGATTATATTTAGTATAAATTTTGTTAATATAAAATTATAATCATATATTGAATCTTTTTTATAAACTATAATTACTTACTGCCTATCTTATGATTACTTTAATTAAAATCTAAAATTAATCAATAGTTTTAACTTATTATTTAAATATAAGCTAATATCTTTTATAAATCTATTGACGTTGTATAAATTCTTAAGATAATTCTAGAATTTAGAAACATCTACAAGTGACTTTGTTATAAGTAGTGCCTCAACAACCCTATAAGCCATAAATTAATTGTTTTTGTTA
Organism: Agriotes lineatus; assembly: GCA_940337035.1. Taxonomy (NCBI): domain Eukaryota; kingdom Metazoa; phylum Arthropoda; class Insecta; order Coleoptera; family Elateridae; genus Agriotes; species Agriotes lineatus. Next base: position 21,564 of record CALNHX010011778.1, read on the forward strand.
GTGCAAAAAAAACATATAAAAAATTAATTTTTTTAAAAAATGAAAAAAATTAAGCACTGCTAAAGGGGTGCAAAAAAAAATTTCATATAATCTATTACTAGAAAAGAAATTTACATTTTTTTATATAACAAAAGTTTCTATAAAAAAAATTTAATTTTGTTTTAAAGTCTTAAAAGCAAAGTTTATTTTTTATAAGAAAGTTTCTAGTGTTTATACCTGCTATTTGCTTTTTTAATATATAAAACCTATGTTTTTTATTTAAGTAATTTTTTTTTACTTATCAATCATACATTTATATACTTATTAAGGTTTTTTTAAATTGTCTTTGTTTATTGCTAACTTTTATCTGTATAAAAACTATATACTCTAAACTATATGCTTTTTCAGTCTCATTATGTATTGTATGAATCAATGATTACTACTCACTCAATCTAAGCATGGGTGTAATCCATTATCACTTTCCCTTATAGTTGCTCAACTTTCATTTATTTTCAAAAACTTATTTGAAGTGTAAACTTGGCCATAATGTTTACAGCTAAGACCATAGAGGAGTAATTTTAGTGCACTTGTATAAATATGTAAAGATTACTGAAGTAAATGCTTTTTGTACTGGCTTTAAATTGTTGCTTATATGTTTGTACATATTTCAATCTAAATATGCACTTAAGTCACTTTTATTATCTCTAGTGTCTTAGAAATATAGTTTAACATAGTAGATTATTGCTCCTATCATCCTGCCTGTACTACAACATATGCTTACCTATTTTATTTGCTCTTTCTAGTGTATAATTATTTAATTACAAATTATTTTCTTACTTAACTATACTAATTATATATGCTTAACTTTATTACATGAGTCACTGATCTATTTTTTGTAAATTTATTTAGTATTAGCCTATGTAATAGATTTTCTACATCAATTAACAAATAAACTGCTTGTATAATTACAATCTTATGGAACTTTATACTATAAACCTACTTATCTGATTTAAAGGTTTATTATCTACAAAAAAAAATTTAGCTATTTTTTGTTTACCTAATTAATTCATTTTAAGAGAAAACTCTTAGGTCATACCCTTTACCCAAGAAGCTGATTTTTTTTATGCATTCTTAAAGAGCCCCAAGTTTAAGTAATTTGATGTGCTTTATTGCATAATTTTAACTGTAATATAATTTCAGCTGTGTCCCTTTAAAGCATTAAAAGTATAATTCCTAGCTAATCTATTGACTAATACTGTCAATTTTTTTTTAAATTAAACTATTAGAAGATAAATTCTGATAAGATAATTTTTGTATATCTCAATAACTAAGGAAAGCTAGTTAACTTAAGCTAAATTGGATTACAATATGATAGCTAAAATAATTTATATCTCATTAAAACTCTTTTATAGTTTGCTATGCATCTTTATCTTAACCTTAGAAATTAATAAGCTTAATTACCTTATTTAAAAGGGCTTACATTACCATCAAAAGAGAATAAAAGTACTAAATATTGCAAAAATATTTTATATTAGGTTATGATTATATAGTTTTTATTCTAGTAAAATTATCTCTTTTTTAAATCATTATTTTATGGTTTTTAAATATAGTTGTGGTAGAGTGATTAAAATTTATAATTTGATACTATTCGCGTAAAATTAAAACTATAGCTATAATATATGTTATAATTGTGCATTTTTCTATCAAAAAGTTAGTCAGACCCTTTTTAAAACTACATAACTTTCTTAGCTTTTAAGGCTACTTTAACTAAATAAAAAATCCTATGTTTAATATTATTAAAGATAAAAATCTTATTAAAACACAACTTTTCTTATACTATATTTATATGTTATTTATTAAAAAATGAGCTGTGATAAACACCAGATTTTGCTAAAGTCAAAAGCTAGTACAAGCTCTAATTTTTAGTATAGCTAAAAAAACGTCATCTTTATATTATTTTACAAAAAGTAAATAGCTTACCAATAGTTTTTTTAGTCAGAAACTAAGCATATACAGTTCAAGTTGACATCACTAGATTTTAATAGAAATTTGTTTTAATTTTTTTTTTTTAAAAATCTAGGTTTTTTTATAGTATCTTATGAGTCTTTGGCTTATTTTAGATTTGAGTTACAAAGCTGATAAATTATAAGAAACTGAATGCTTTTTTACATTGCAATATAAAAAATCTTATATAGCAGTAAATTTTTTGTATATAAAAAATTATATAATAACTTACTTTCTGTTATTAGTTAAAAATTTCTTTTTTTTGTTTACAAAGTGCATTTCTTTAATATTATCAGAATAGTTACATTTTTTTATTAAAACACTAATAAATTTAGTACTAAATAAAGCTCTTTTTTAATAAAATAAATAAGGTATATATGCAAGCAATAATTAAGCTTTATAACTCATTTTTAGTATATATGAGCTACTAAAGAATTTTTGAAATTATATAATATATTTTAAATAGTCAACAAATAAAGAATTTATTAATAATAAGATCTTTCCTTAAAAATCTTTTGTTTTTTTATTAATTTTTTTTCTATAATAAAAAAAAATTAAGGTAAACAATGTAGCTCTGATTAAAAGTATACACTTAATATAATTTGTTTTAGCATTTACTATAGTTTAAAGCTAGTAATATAATTTGTTATGTGAGTTTTCTACCTTTATGATTGTTGCTATAATTGTATATTATTTAGTGTAGATAATTATGAAAGTAACTTTATATATATTTTGATTAAAAAAGATCTTTCTAAATAGTTTTTATTAAGTTTTATGTAAAAGTTTTGCAAAAAAAAAAAGAGTTATAAACTAACAAATTATTCTTGGTATATTTTTACTAAATTTTTTTTTATTTTAAATAAAATAAAATTTTACTTATCAAAATGGATTAAAATTTTTAATTAAATAATTCTTAATAGATGTTCTAATGTTTTATACTAGAAATCTATAAATTAAAGGTTATTTATTATTTTTTTACAGTAATAAGCTAAATTTAGCCTGCTTTTGATGTTCTTTGGTAAGTTTTATTTTTGTTTATAGAACCCTTGTACTAGTAAAATTAGCAGAATAATATAAAAAATAACAAAAAAAAAACTGTTTGATATCAATAATACAATCAATTATAATTTAGTAGCTTATAATAGCAAAAACCTAAATATACTAACAAGGATACATGTATTTTAAATATAATTTTTTACCAATTAGTTTCTAATAAGATTTAAACTTTTTAAAAAATTGACTAGATTGTTTTAATTTTATATACCTAAAATCAAGAGACTATATGTAATTATTATTAAATAAAATAGAGACTATGTGAGTTATATACAAAAAGTTTGCTATTACAATTTAAAAGCTTTAGCAATTCAAATATAAATAGCTTAAATAATGTAAACTAACTATTTTTTTGTATAATTTTTTTTTTATATTTAAAAAAACAATAGTTTTAGGAAAAACTATAGCTGATAGAATATAAGACATCTTTAAAAAGTTTTATAAGAAATAACAAAATTACTTAGACATTTGAGAATTTAAAGACAACCAAAAATATATTTCTCAATCTAAAAATGTACAATATATACAAACTAATAAAAATTAAAAAAAAGTAGATCTTATATAAATAAAAAGAAATTACTAATAAAAACATGTTATTAAGATAACATTAGATTTAAAAAATTTAAATCATTATAACTGTACTATCTTTTATAAAATTAAAAATAGTTCCAAACTTTAAGACTTTGAAGATATTATGGCATTGTCTTACTAACAACATGCAGCATGATAACACTTTTACTTTATTTAGTTTTCAAAAAAATATTCAAGTACTTATTTTATTAATTTAAAGGTACCTAGTGATAACAAAAAAGTTGCTAAACTACCTTATAAACTCTTGCCTTAGACTTCCTAGCTAATTATCTCAGGTTGTTAATACTATACTACTTTGTTTAAATTACTTATAAAAATAGTCATAAATTTTATAAACAAAAAGAAAGGTAACTTAACTGAGCTATTATACTTAACTTGGTAAAATACATATAAAAATAAATAATATTCAGCAATAATTATCTAGCAAGCTAAGCAAAGCTATATTTAAAAATCATTCTTTTTTTTATAAAAATATTAATAAGAGTTTAAATTAAAAAGCTCTAGTTTATTAGTACTTTATTTACCTTAAGAAACATTTTTTAACAAAAAAAAATATTTAGCTTATCAGCTCTTATAAAATAAGTTTAATTGTTATTTAAAAAAACTAAGACTCATTATAATATCTTTAAAATTAAACACATTATTAAAATGATACTAAAAAAAATATACAGTTTTTATAAAGTAAACAACCTTTTCTTAGAAATAACAAATTTGATTTTACTTTTTTTTAATTTTACTACAGTTTTACTATATAAATTTGTGTTTTATAGATATTTACTTCTACTTTTCTTTTTTCTAGACAATAGCAGATGCTAAGATTTGCATATATGTTGTAGTTATAATTAACTTTTAGTTTTCAAATTTACAAAATTAAGTTTATTAAGTGTCAGTAAAAAATAGTTATATAAGCATCATAAACTTTTTTAAGTTTTAATACTATTCATTTTAATAATTACATCTTTAAGTTTATTTATATAAGAAATTTCTTATCTAAAATGCTAATATCAATAGTCTAATTAAATAGCTAAGTTAAGTCAGAAAAGTCTATGCTCTAATAGAAAAGATAGCTTAGTTATTTTTAAAGAAACTTAGAAGAAAAAGGTTATATAACTATAAGTAAATTATTTTACTTTTTTAAAGTTTAAACAAAAACTTAATTTATATCTACATATTTTTTCTTAAAAAAATATTTAGATGACTAAATATCTGCATTTAGTTATCACTTTTTAGTCAATCTAAGATTTATATAATTACAAGCTAATAAGTCTTACTTAGATAATTCACTTATACTAAAAAAAAATAAAAAAAAGTTATAGATTATACCTAAAAAGTTAACTTATATTTTTACTTTAGAGGTTTGCTTAATAGCTTTTCATTTAAATTATAAAAATAGCTAGTTACTAAAATACTTATATTTTTTTTACTAACCATAACATTAAATGTAGCATAAAATAAAATTTCTTATATAAGTTTGCAATCTTAAAGCACATTATAAATTAGTAAATATATAAACATATTAACAAAAAACGTTAAAATATGATTTTAAGTATAAAAACTTAAAGATAATAAAAAAAATATAAACCACATTTATTTAACTACATGATTAGCACTGATAGCTAGTCAGTTTTTCATGATGTTTGTTAATTTATTTTAGTTAATAATTTTTGCATATGTTATCTCAGTTCTTTTAAAGCCTTTTATTAACCCTATTATATAAAATTAATTTTTTTATTACATGCTTATTAACTTACAAAACCTTAATTATAAATTTAAGTTTAAAGTTAAGTAGTTAAGAAGAAAGTTTGATATATTTTTACAGTGTATTAGTTAAAACAAAAACTATGCTCAGAACAATGATAGATATAATAAATAAGATAATAATTGCTTTTTTTTTATAAAGCTTTATATATGACTCATTATATTTTAGTTTTTTTAAACATTTTAAACAAAGCAAAAAACAAATTTTTAGTAATAAAAACTAAATTAAAAAATCAGTTTGCTTTTCTATACTTTACAAACTTATAGTAACATACAATTAACTTAAAAATAATAATTCTTGAAAAAACTTTTAAGTCTGAGAGCATTGCAAAGTAGTGTTCTTTATTCAGAGCTTATATATGTAGTATAATAATTTTTAATGACATTATATAATCAATTTGGGTTGCATTGAAAACAGTTAAAGTATTTTTTTTTTACCTAAATAGTTTAAACCTCTTATAGCATAGTTTTTAGCCTTAGTTCTGTATTTAAAAAATCTACAAGCCAGAACTCAAAAAAGAAATTACATTAACTTGCAATTGCTAGTTTATAGAAAAAAAAATTACATACAAACTTTACTTATCGATAGCTATTATTTTACTGAGCATATTATAAACAAACTATTTATCTAAACAAAGAAAAAACAATTACATAGATATGATTAAAGTAAGGGTGTAAAGCTTACTCATTTAAACTGTATTGTTGTTGTATGTCTTAGCCATATTTTTACATTGTATTTTAAAGTTAGGGCATTAAGTTATACAAAAGAATATGTCTATTTAGCAAGATTTTTTAATTTTAAAATTTTAGCTTAAAATTTCTTTGCTAAAATTGTTTAGACTTATTACTGATCTATATGTTTACTTTTTTTAAAAATTATCTGTAGACTAAATCTTTAATATATAACTGACACAATACTTAGTTTTTGAGTTTTTAAATAAAGGATTCAACTTATTAAACAAATAAAAAAACTTACTAAGACATAGAATAAAATTAGGCTCTTCTTTATTATACATATTAGTCTTATATATAGTCTATAAATTTTTATGTTAAAAATTAGTCTAAATTGTTTTAAAGTTTAAGTAAGCTTATTTGTTTATAAAGATATTAAGCACTATAAAACCAGCTCATTTAAAATTATAATATTTTGTAAAAAAATTATTTATAAACTTAATTACAACAGCTTATATAATTTTAGTCCTTATTTTAATTATTTTTTAACAGTTAAATTTTAAGTCTTTAATCATAGATGTATAAGGTCTTTCTATTTAAACATCAATATTTTATTTCTACATAAAGTTAAATATATTTTGATAGTTAAATTAAGAAAGATTAGTATAAGCTATCTAGTTCTAAAAGTAGTTTATGCTTTTCTTAAAAGAAAAAGATTTTGTAATAAATTAACAATTTTTAATATATAATTTAAATTTATAATGGATTAGCTCCTGAAAAAAAAAATTAATTAAAAGATAAATTATTTAATTGATAAGAATTTTTTAGTTAAAAATTTTCGTGGATACCTCAGAATGTAAATCAAATTAATAAATTTAAAATGAATTTCTAAATAAGACAAAAAAAGAGTTGAGTCTGCTATAAAATAAAATTTAAGCAAGGCTAAAATAATATAAGATTTTCACATCAAATCTAAAAAAAAGCTTTTAACAAATATTAGCAAGTATATAACAAATCATAAAGAAATGAACTTAGTTAACAACCTTATACCAACTTGTTTTACTTAAAAAGTTTTTATAAGCAATTTTTTTAAAAAAAAAAACTAAGGACCTATCATTGTAAAAAAGCAATAAGATAAATTTTAGAAAAAACTTAACAACTTTTTCTTATTAGCTTATTAGTATATTTCTTTATTAAGTTACCAAATATATAAAAAAAAAATTATCTATCTATAAATTTGAATCCCAATTTAGTTTAAAGGCAATATCTATTTTTAACCACTATCTTAAAGTTCCTTATAATTTTTTTTCTTAAAAATAAACTATAATACTAAAAAGCAATTTCATAGGATATTGCTAATATTTTTATTTTTAACAATAACATAGTTGCATTAAGTTATATAAAAGCTTAAAAATTTATTAAAATTAAACTATATACTATCTTTTATATCAATAGATTGCTTTATATAGAAAAAAGGCTGATAAAGATAACAATTGATACCATGTAACAAAAAAGTAGGGCTTATTTCAATTGATCTTTGCTATAGACACCTTATTATCATTGTATAAGTATAAACCTTTCTTTTTTGAAAAAACTATAGTCACACATTTTTGCTAATAAGAAAGATTAGCATTTACTAAAAGATTCACTATATTTATTTTTTATTATTGTTTGCAGATACACTTTATATAAAAGCTTCATGTTTATATTTTATTATCTACCAGAACATGGTAAGTTTTGGGCTTTTTGATAACATAACGCTTTGTTTATAATTTAAGTTAAGTTTTTAATTAATACAAAAAAAACTGTATTTTATAATGTATTGTCTTTTTATATTTTCTATTAAATATTATTCCTTAAACATAAATAAAACTTTACTTAAGTTTTATTTCTTCTCTTAATTAAACTTTTGTTATAGTAGCACAAAAAATTAATAAAAAGTATAAAGTCATTATTCAGTAAAAAAGTTTTCTTATAAAGAAAAGTATTGTTAAAAGTTTTTACTTTTG
>CALNHX010011779.1:0-29621 GCA_940337035.1 Agriotes lineatus
CCTTGTTAGTAGAACAATAACGCTTTCAGTACTCTTTACCAGTGTATCGACATTGCTCTCCCTTGAAGAATTTTCCCTCAGCCTAATACATGTTAAAATTTTGCTTATCGCGCGACGTGACGTCATAAGAAGCAGGCTGTTTTGGAAATTTTGTAAATGTGACCTTGGTAGAGTTTTGAAATTTACTGTAATATGTCATGTTGTAAGGCGCAGTACAGTTCTATGTATTTTGAAATAAATTAAGCGATTTCAGAGATCATAAAACAACGCAGGTTCCAAATATCGGAACTGACCACCGCACACAATTTCTTTGTGCACACCCCCTCCCCCCCCTCCCCAACTCTATTACTGGCATCCAACCCACTAAGTGGAGCTCTAAAATAGCAAGTATTATAACCGCATTTTTCATGGTATAATTATTTTGATTATAACAAACGAACTCCCTTTTATTTCAGTATACTTGCCTTCCAATTCCACTGAGCACCCGCTTGAGCTTGTTACATAGCATAAACGGAGCTAACTGGTAACACTATATGTTTATTCAAAATTTTCTTGTTGTTTAATTCACTTTATTACGCCTAGAATGTCGCAACTTTGCCTTATATCTGCATTTCTCTTTCCACCCCGATATGTTCCCTTCCACAAATCGCAGTTTCTGCTTAGAACTTGTTTATTTTCGCTCTTGTTCCACTAGACTTTGTCAAAACTGGGCGCTCATATATTGACTTTTTAACATTTCTCATATACTTACTACACCATATCATATATCTTAAGTTTCTTGTTATTTACGCAGCTCCTTAAGTTTATTGTTGGATTTTTCAAGTTAGGCTTCTACTAAAGTTTATTTTGATCTCCAAGTAATTAGATCTCATTACTAGATAAATAATTTTACCCTACACTACTAGTTTTAGGCGGCCTGGTTATTTAGCAATTGTCATTGTTCTTTATTGCTGTGAAGATCACCATGTTTTATTGCTTACAGCTATTGTTAAACTGCATCGGAGCTCAGCAGATGATCAACATTTGCTATTAATACAGCGTCGACTCCTTATCATATTAAATTAATTCTCTTATTTTTCATACGATTTCCTTCATTTTCTCGTGGTTTAATCAACTTATGCATGATAAGATAAAAGGAAGCTTAGTTTCCATGTAAATTATTCCGTTTAAATTGCACGATACAAAATCACATTAAATGTGATTTTCTTGAGTGAAATTTGCAATAATTTCTATGGAAATTGCAAAATATTTTAAAAAAATATATCCACTTCTAGTGGTATTTGGGACGACTATTTAACAATATTAATACATAACGGTTAACTTTATTGAAAAATAATCCAACAATTAATATAATTATTCATTCTCAATTAAATTCAGCGGAATACTTCCAAAACACAACATTTTAAAATTTTTAAAGCAAGCCAAACTTTGTTCACATAGTTTGTTGGTAGTTTTACGTAACCTGGCGATATCACTACGGACAGAACATCGTTGCTAAGCGATATTTTGCTACAAGGCTGTTTAGTTTTTGAGTAGGTACATTGTTTTGTGAATATTTTGCATGGTGCCCACTATTCACTGATATACTGCTGTTATTGGTTGAAAAAGGCAAAGGTCTGCAATATGATTGGCTTATAAGTTGTAGTTTTGAATAGTCGACTGTAATGTGTTTAGGAACCAAAACATGATTTTTTACCGGCTGCAAATATAAATGCTTGACAAGCAATCAGCACTTCTCAACTGACCTGTGAATAAACTTCAATTACGCTGAATTGCTGATATAAACATTACAGTTTGTTACAGCGGCGCAGGAACTACTGTAATCATGGGGGGGGAGAGCAAAACATTTTTTTGAATGGTTTAACATGACTAAGCTTTATGTCGACTGGTCCAAAAACACTTTATTATTTAGCGTCCATAAAGTGCTACTTTACTCCACCTGTCCGCCTGTCAATGTTCAATAGTTATTATGAAAATAAATGTCATTTTATTAATATCAGGAAAGAAGATTGTATTAGGGTACTGAAAACTTTACAAAAAAATTGAAAGAAATTCATATTTAATACCTTACGGTAATAGATCGCTATTCTTGATATTACTAACGCAATTAACCTAGAAGAAGCGCACTTCGAAACTATCAAATGTTTGAATAGCAACATGAATTTTCTGTGTGTAATATAAATGATATTGTAGATAAAATAGCTTCTGCAGTGCAGTTGAACGGAAAGCTTTGCATGCAGCTCGTACATAATGAAACCTTATTTGACTCGTCCTCTTTACCGCTACGCTCGCTCTGCATAAAATACTCCAAGAAAGTCCTACATTTATATACTTGATACATAAATAACTATAATAGTTACAATTAAGCTAAAATGCTTTTTTCTCGATTCCATCTATCTCTCTATCTGCCTGTTGGCGGTATAGCTCAACAACTATTTGTTGGAGGAAGGCGATACTTTGCATTCAGAATATATAGCTACCTGGCATAAAACCGAAAACATCTCAGACTAATATACAGTGTGTTTCACTTTTCATGGGGACGGTCATGTTTATCTATTGCTCAGTTAAAGCAGAAATAAACAAGATTTAATTTTTTAAGGTGCTCACCTTGTATACAAGGTATTTCACTTATTATGGGGATGGTCATGTATCACAGAAAGTACCCAACCAATTTTGTTCAAATTTGCAAGGAATGTATATACCCTTAGTGCCACCCAAGACACAAGGACACATAAGAATGGGTCCATAGGCGTCCGTCTTAGGACGAAAAAAAGGGGCTACTTTTTCACAAAGTAATTTTTTTTTTAAGTTTCATCGTTTATTTACAATCTGTTATAACTTAACAATAAGTAAATGTTTTGATTAATAGTTAACCAACTAAACTACTACTGTCTTGCCGAGAATGATCCACCGATGATTCTCTTTTCTTATAAAATTAGTTATGAGCTAATCGTAGGGTTACATATATAAATTTATACTTTAAGTAGGTACATGTTAATAAACTAGTCAAACCTGGTGGACAGGTCAGAGCGTTTGAAACGTTTAAGCCTTCTGGTTTCATTATTGTCTAAAAGTTGGGTTGCTAAATTATTCGGATGCACAGATAGTCTGTCTTCATATCTCACACAATTCTTTTTGATTACTTCTTTCACTGTTTCAATATTAACGTCACTTTGTATTACACGATTAGGCACGTACCATGGTGCGTTTACTATGCATCTGGAATCTTTGCAGAATCTCAATATTGGAGGTGCTGGCAGTTCCCCACAGCTGTACGCCATATGCCCAAATGGGCCTGATTATAGCTTTATATAGTAGGAGCTTGTTTTCGATCTTCATTTGTGAGTTTCTGCCTAACAGCCAGTACATTTGACTTAACTTGATTCCGAGCTGCTTCCTTTTGGTAAATATGTGTTTCCGCCAGGTAAGCCGTCGGTCCAGATGCAGACCCAGGTACTTGAAATCTTCCGTTTGCGGGATGATGATATTGTTGAGTGTTACTGCTGGGCATGTGCTGGGCGGCTGTATAGAGCGTATATAGTACTGGGCCCAACACGCTGCCCTGAGGAACACCAGAATCAATGGGCTGTATGTCTGACTGTTCTTCTCTCGTCTTAACCAAGAACCATCTGCCTTCTAAGTACGATTTGATTATTTCGTAGAAATGGTATGGTAGTACATTTTTAAGCTTGTAACATAGACCCTCATGCCAAACTGAGTCGAATGCTCTTTTGACATCTAAGAACACTGCTGAGCAATATCTTTTGGATTCGAAGTCGCTGCTGATTTTACTTACAATTCTATGAACCTGTTCTACCGTGCTATGTTGATTTCGAAATCCAAACTGATGACTGGGTATGAGGTTCCTTTCCTCTAGTATTGGTCGAAGTCGTTTTAATAATAGTTTTTCGAACAGCTTAGATATGACCGGTAACAGGCTTATGGGTCTGTATGACTCTAGACTGCTTGTGTTCTTCCCAGGCTTCGGAATCATAATTATTACAGCCAGTTTCCATTGGCTGGGAAAGTGTTTTATTCTCAGTATGGCGTTAAAAATGAATGTTATAAGTTTTAGGCAATTCGGTGTTATTTCTTTTAGAACCTTACCAGTAATTAGATCCCACCCAGGCGACTTTTTTGAATTAATTTCCGTTAAGATGGTTTGTTCGATTTCTAAAGCGGTAAAGTTTTTGATGGGAAGTTCCATTTGGAATGGTGTTTCAAGAAAATTGTAAATTTCACTTTCTTCTTCTGCACTAAGTTGTGCAGGGAAGGGTTTGAATATATTTTCTAAGTGCTTGGCAAAAGCAACGGCTTTTTCTTTGTCACTCCTTGCCCAGTTGCCTTTTTCATCCTTCACTGGTGGGACTATTTGTATTGGTCGTTTAATTTTCCGGGTGGCCTTCCACAGTGAATAGTCAGTTGATCCTGTCGCAGTGAGATTAGTAAGATAGTCCTGTATTGCTTGATTCTTTATGTCCAGTAACATTTGCTTGAGGTCTTGCGCTGCTCTATTAAATCTTCTTTTGTCTTCCGGCGATCTGGTTATTTGCCAGCGCTTCCGTAGTTTACGTTTTTCAGCAATTTTTTCTTTAATAATTACTGGGCAGGAATCTTTAATTTGTGTTGCATGAGCATCGGGAGTTGCTTTCCAAGCAGCTTCTTGGATAGTTTTAGTTAGTTCCCAAACTGTATTGTCGATCTCTTCTTTTGACTTCAGCGGTACATTCAGGTTAATCATTTCATCCAAGTGTGTTCTAAATGTGTCCCAGTCAGTATGTCTTGAATAAAGCGTTGGGTGTTTTTGTTGATATTGTATCTGCGTGTACATAGTTATAATAACTGCGGAATGATCTGAAGATAAGTCCAGTGACGTCTGAGTCTTGCATTGTCTAATATTTATACCTTTTGTGAGTGCAAAATCGATGGCATCAGGTATTTTCTGGGGATCAGTTGGCCAGTAAGTAGGTTCTCCTGTTGCCAGGCATTGCAAGTTATAGGTTTTAATTGTAGCCAGCAGCTCCCTGCCTTTAGTTGTTGTAATCCTTGATCCCCACAGCGGGTTTTTGGCATTAAAATCACCACCGGAAATGAATCTATTTCCCAGTGTTTTGAAGTATCGTTCGTACTGTTCTTTTTTATTGTTGTGTCTAGGTGGACAATAAACTGCTGAGAGAGCCAACGATCCTAAGTGGTCTAGTATTATTACGTTTGTAGCTTGAAGATAGTCGCATGAGTATTGTTGTGCTTCATAGTGCTTGATGTCTTTCCGAATAATAATTGCTGTGCCTCCATGGGCTTTTCCGCTTGGGTGAGTTGTAAAGTAAGTGCAATAGTTTGGTAGTTTTATGTATGATTTGTCTGTTAGATGGGCTTCCGAGATTAGCATAGAATCGATTTTATTAATTTGTAAGAAGTGGAAAATTTCCTGAGCGTGTTGACACAATCCGTTAGCGTTCCATATTGCTATTTTAAGTAACTCAGCCATTAAGCTAGTTTACTGACAACGGTTGTTAGCAGATTCATCATCGTGCTTATCTGTTCCATTAATTTTTTCATCATAATTTGTAATTCAGTGAACTCATTTGCTTGTTGAGGTGTAGTGTTTGCGGTGGCTTGGTTGTTAGTGCTTGTGTGGTGTACAGCGTCTATATTACTTCTTAGTTGTTGTGCATATGTGATACCGGGTTGTACCATTCTTGACGGAATGTTGTTGATCTTCTGTCGCAAGGTCGGGTAGAGCTTCTGTTGCAGTTGCTTGTGAATCCAGCAGCCCCTGTAATTGGCAGGGTGATTGCCGTTGCAGTTAACGCATTTGACTTCGTCATCTTTTTCTTTTCTTGGACAATCTTTTGATGGATGACTGTTTAAACATTTTACGCACCGATATGGTTGATAGCAAAAATTCTTTGTGTGCCCATATCTCTGGCACTTAGCGCATTGGGGGATTTCCCTTTTTACGTGTGGTGCTTCGAATTGTACCACGCAGTTTTGTAGCAGTTTGACGTTATAGATGTCTTTATTGTTGTCCTTAGTTTTGAGATCGATGAAAAACATGGGAAGAGGGAGTTTTGAGACGCGATGCTTAATGTTCCATGTGTTAGTTACATTATGACCAAGTTTCCCTAGTTCTTGCTTTAACGCTTCAATGTCTGATGAAGGATGGAGATTTTTAAGAACTACTCGAAAATTTCTGTCTTTCTTGGCTTTATATGTGTGGAACTCGGTTTTACGTTCTTCTAATGCTTTTATGATTGTACTGTAATGTCCTGGAACTTTAAGTTGGATCTTAACTTGGTCACTGTTAATCGATTTGAGAGTATAACCGTCCTTGGTTACACTTTCCAGCATTTCGATTAGTGGTTTGATATTTTTGACTCGAGATACAAAGATCGGCGGCGGTTTAGGCTCATTATTATTTGGTTCTTTGCCTTGATCCATTCCCTCATCTGTTGGTAATTTTTCAAATTTATTGCTAGTTGAAATGGGGTTACTCAGCCAGTAATTTGTGTCAGTGTTTGTACTCCCTGTTGCTTCAGGACTAAGCAATCTCTTTTTACTGTTGTGGTTGACTGTTTGCCATTGATGTTCGTTTTGTATTGCCAGTTGTGGAAATTGGCTAGTAGTTATTTGTTGTTGGTATTGTTGAGATTGATTTGACCAAGGCTGACTGTAATACAGAGCATTTTGCATGTTCATTGATTGAACTGGTTGTGAGTACGCTCCTGATTGTTGGGGTCCTTGTATTTGGGAATTAAGATCATAGTTGAATGGTATTTGTGAATGTGGTAATTGCATATTTTGATTGTATGCCATTGTGGAAGGTAGTAGATAAGATAAATATAAATAAAATGCTACTTGCGTATCACTTCCGCTTCGTGCAGCGGCCTAGCGGCCTTCACTTTATCAAAAACACTAGCTATCAGCAGCGCTCAGACACGTGCTTACACTTGGAAATTCAATGCAGAACTGAAGTAATATTAGCACATAGGAATTTTTGCATGAAAATTTGGCCACAAGGGTTTTCAAAGGCGCGGATTAAGATTATGTTAAAAAATTTGGCAGGAAAAAATCGCTTCTATGAGGGGGCAATCGCCCCCCTTGCCCTCCCCCCTTTTCCTGCGCCCCTGGCTTGTTATGAAATGTAACACTCAAGTAGATATGCAAGTTGAACTGGGACAATGTACTCAACCTTCGTAATTAAGTCATATTTTTATGTATATATTGAGATGAAATGATAATTAGGCCGAATCCAAATACACAATTCACTGTTTAAATTTTAATACTGTGCTCGAACTTTGCCAGTCAGTAAATTACTAGCCTGGTTAAAATATGAAATATACTTATTTACTGCACAAAATAAATGGTTGTATGTCCCTCTTTATACACTTCTCCAATAAATTAACGCACCAAACGATTTGGACGATTTTTTTTTGAATGACACGTCGTCTCTTTCAGAAAGTTAGCGTACTACTCTATTCGCATAGAAACTTATTTTTTGATAAATACCGGGTGTAACAATTATAACGTCTGTTTTTCATAAAATTTATAACACCCTGTGGGGTTCAACAGTTACAATATCAAGTTATAATTCAAAGCAAACTCTAGCCTTATCTTTTTATAACATTTTGTTTTTTGATTCACTCTTTTATCTTAGCTACTGCAAGAGAAACACAATTTTATAGCATAACATGTTTTTATTAACTTTAATTTGCATTACATGCTCTAAAGTAGCAGGCTAGGGAAAAACAGAAAGAAACAGTAATTGTCATTTCATGAAATACACAAAAACCATGTAGTGAATTATCCGAACGGCAGAGTCCTAGTCGAGACTGTTATACAAAAATTCCGTTAAGAAGTTCCAATATATTTTGCTTCGGTACCTTCAGTAAAATGGCCTGTCTGTATTGACTGCTATAAGTAATTAGTAGGAAATGCGATATAGAGGGTTTTTGGTTTGAAAATCCGTTGTAATAACCTAATTCTACTCTACTCTTCTTAACCCAGACACTATAAATATTGTTCTTTTACGTCTTCCATATAGCTTTTATAAATCCTATTAACAACCCTTTGAATCGACGAATCAATTTACAGCTGAAACACAAGTAGTTTTCGTTGATTTCATACTGGTTGTAAACACGTCAGGATGATCTTAACTCAACACCAGATGCATGCAATGGTATTCTTAATTATTATTTTATTAGTAGAATTACACCGCAAATATAGCACAAATGAATAATAATGGTTGATCCTAAATATCTGTCACATATGGTACTACGAAGCCTGTGATCATGCACAATAGGTATGTTTGTTTGTATTTTTTTCAATTTTTATTGATACAAACTACAGTATGATCAAAAAGTATTTGCATCTAGTATGGCCATGGAATACTTCCTAATTTATGAATGCAACTATAACTCACTTACAAAGCAAATGTCAAATTAAGTATTAACGTAGTTGCATTCATAAATGAGGAACTATTCCATGGATATACTAGATGAAAATAATGTTTGATCAAACTTTACCATTAAGCTTAGAACTTGTAGTTACTGCAATTTAAAAATTAATGTTACTGCTCTATATTGTGTATTATTGTTTTGAATGAATACCTGACTTGTTACTTCGACACGAAGTGTACGAAGTATTGAAATCGAAAACCACTCTGAATCAAATATCTCTAAAATTCGTGTCAACCGACTAATGAACCCACTATACCAAATCTCCGTCTCGGCTGTGCGGATCTTTTGGTGAAGACCCCAGCCCACTAGATCCCCCCTCGTATTGGGGGATACCTAAACGTGCTGTGCGGTGTACGTATGTTAATATGTGTACACGATTCCGGTCGCCAGGAACGTTCCTGAAGTCTTGGATCGTTTTGATACGATAGGTCCTCCGAAAATAAAGGCAGCATCAACTTTTGAGGTATGGTCAAGGGCAAAAAAATTTTTTTTTTATTTTTTATGTAAATAACTGGTTCATAACATTTTATTGTACTAGCGAAACGGAGTGATGCTGAAAGTCGAAGCATTCTTGGAAAGCACCGAAGGGCGCTTTTCTTGGATGGGGGTACCGTGTATTTTTATAGGTTACATTTCAGCAAAATTATTATTCATCCTAAAATAAAATACATGGTAGGTACTCGGAATTCGATTAGGCCCTTGCATTTACAACGATAATCGGAGTTTTCGTAATGCATAATTGTGTTTAGTGACCCATCATAATTGAATGCCTAATTAACGTAATTACAGGGCCAAAAGTTGAAGTTGGAAATTGCTTGAATCCCCGAAGGGTTGCCATTAACAAGGCAAATATATTGTTAGAAAACCACTCCTACCCTGTAACGTCCCGCCTATGTTTAGAAATATTTTATGCGGCCTTATTGCCTCAGGTATGCTCAAGTCGGAGGATACGTTCAAATTGCTCTGATATAGTGCAGATCAATAAATAACACAAGATAAATCATAGAAATAAAATATACTGTTTTTAACTATTTACATTAAACTCAAACTTAAAAGGACACACTGTATATTACGGACAGAGGGGTAGTTGTATCAACAGGGGTTGCTCCTGGACGCCGGTGGGGCTGCTACGCGGCGGCGGAGGGATTTGGCAGAATGCCCCGGCCTAGCGCATGTTACGCCTCTGGGCGATGTCTCGGAGTGGGTCAGCCGCGCGCCAGCTGCCTCGCGCATGGACTTCGGAGTAAAGGTCGTCGGTCGCAGGCACCAGGTGATATTTGTTTACACTAGCTAGCTGCTGCGAACACTTCGGATTAGTAATGGTGTTTCAAGAACATACCTGCCGGCGTAGGAAGCTGCAGGAGTTCGCGTTCGGTGTGGCCAAACCGGACCGGGGGCCGCCAGACGATTTGCCGGCTTTCGCAGCTCGAAACGGTGTAGCGGTCGGACTTTCGGGAAATTCGCTATTCAAGCGAATTTGCGGCTTCGACTGGATTGCGGCGGCGTGGATATCCTTTTCGGAGGGCTTCAGAAATGCTCGTAGGATGCTGGCGGTGACTCTTACAGGCAGGTCCCTTATCGCATAATCTCTGTATGCGTCCAGCCTGGCGGCGGCGGGCTGTTTATTACTTCCTGGTGCTTCACAATTCGGGAAAATTAATGCGTTCGGAATACGGCCTTCGAAAACGCAAATGGAAATGCGCCTCGGAACTTGGGACGGCGGCGGCGATCTCGTTCAGCGGATTATAGGAACGTTAGTTACAAATTCCACGGTTTCGGCCTTTAACTAACATCGGTTCGGTTACAAGGGATACGGGGAAAGCTAATTAGTAGCCACGGTTTCGGCCTTTAAATTAATGACGTTTCGGGAACGGGTTTGATAAGGATCTCTAGGTTATCGGGGTGTTCTTGCAGGAAGACAGTAACCATACCTAACCCGCAAGAACTTTTATTTAGGCGATTTCTCCCTTGCTAAGACAGTAACCATACCAAAGCAAGGGAGGGATCGCTCCGGGTGGATCAGGAGGAGTTTAGGAGAGGACTCGGGAAGAGAATCTGACTCAGGAGCTGCCATGTGTTCCTTTTTATACGTTCAGTGGCTCCCGGTCGGCGGTCGTGAACCCCACTCTGGCGGCGGGGGAAACACTCCTGCGCTCAAACGTGGCTTCCTGCGCATCGGCTACCGGCCCGCGCTATCGCTTCTTAGCGCGGTCTTGAGATGCAAACGTTTGATAAGGCGGCGAATTAAATTCCCAATACGTTTCAAGTATCTTTAGAATTTAGATTCCCAAGCGAAACGTTACACATGACCCATCCTTCGGAGGAAATCGCTTCATGGTGGGCATCTTCTTCGACGAGTTTCGACCAGACTTTGACGGCCTCCTAGCGTGTCTGCGGGGTGGGTAGGCCTTTGGAATAGCCTTCTAGAAACTCAGCGTTTCCTGGAGTGAACGTACGTTCTTGTATGCCTTTGGGCGAACGTATGAAAATAAGTTCACGTTACAAGATGATACGAAACTGCGCTTTCAGTCCGTCATCTTATCGACGTTTACGCGCACATCTGCAACTACGCTACTGAAGAATGTAGGCGCTGCGGCGTCGGCGTAACTTCAGGTAGTGCATTAAATTGCACTTAAAGCATTAACACTTTCTGGAGAGAACAAGCTTTCTTGTAGGCCCTTGGGCGAAATGCTCGCTCTGGATTTGGTTAATGAGTGAACACAAGTTCAGATTACTTGCGATTACAAAACACTGCGATTTCAGCTTGTATAAACATTCTGGAAATTATTTTAAATCGCGTGAAAACATGCAGGTTTCCGGACAACCTATTTTTCACATAGCTGGCAGGCTGGGGAAATCGTAGAGGCCGCGGGAACCGGCGTACAATCTCCAGAAAACGGCAAACAGGATTCTGGTACAGGAAAGCATCTTTTCACCTTCAAGCTTCGACGTAAATCTACAATCTCCTGTCAATGTCCGGGTTTACGGTGACAAAAGGAGCACGCTTCAGAAGAGAAAAACATTCGGAACAACTTGCGCTAACTAGGGCGGCATTTATACGCATTTCCAGGTATCCATGCATATTCAACTTCAGGAAATTCCTGGAACGGAAGCAACTTGCAAAAGCATTCGGAGCGGAAGCAACGTTGCGGTTTCAACGTGCAAAAGAACCTCCTGGAATTCTCGGAGCGGAAGCAACGTTGCGGTTTCAACGTGCAAAAAAAAAATCATATCCAGGGGCTTTCGGAGCGGAGGCCACGTTGCGGTTTCAACGTGCCAAAAAGAAACATTCTGGTTTCGGAGCGGAAGCAACGTTGCGGTTTCAACGTGCAAAAGAACCTCCTGGAATTTTCGAAGCGGGAACAACGTTGCGGTTTCAACGTGCAAAAAAACATATCCAGGGGCTTTCGGAGCGGAGGCAACGTTGCGGTTTCAACGTGCCAAAAAGAAACATTCTGGTTTCGGAGCGGAAGCACCATCGCGGTTTCGACGTGCTTGTAACGGCGGTCTGGTTCTCCAGGTGATACTATGCGGGCGGACCGTAGTATCTTCAGGCAAAAGGCTAGGGTACCTCGGGGTTGCGAAGCCCGTGCCAGCAGTTAAGCTGCTGGCCCCGGAGGGTATTTAAAGGACTAGGCCTTCTGGTACATTTTTCTGGACGGCTCAACTGGAACAGTTTGACAAAAATGCATTATTTACACAAATAACATTTACAGGATTTTTCGGCTCGGGCGCCAATATCTGGTAAATCGGGTCGGCGAGCGAGTGTTTTTATTGATCTACTCATATTCGAGCTGTCCCTGCTCGGGCGCCATGTAACGTCCCGCCTTTATTTAGAAATATTTTAAGCGGCCTTATTGCCTCAGGTATGCTCAAGTCGGAGGATACGTTCAAATTGCTCTGATATAGTGCAGATCAATAAATAACACAAGATAAATCATAGAAATAAAATATACTGTTTTTAACTATTTACATTAAACTCAAACTTAAAAGGACACACTGTATATTACGGACAGAGGGGTAGTTGTATCAACAGGGGTTGCTCCTGGACGCCGGTGGGGCTGCTACGCGGCGGCGGAGGGATTTGGCAGAATGCCCCGGCCTAGCGCATGTTACGCCTCTGGGCGATGTCTCGGAGTGGGTCAGCCGCGCGCCAGCTGCCTCGCGCATGGACTTCGGAGTAAAGGTCGTCGGTCGCAGGCACCAGGTGATATTTGTTTACACTAGCTAGCTGCTGCGAACACTTCGGATTAGTAATGGTGTTTCAAGAACATACCTGCCGGCGTAGGAAGCTGCAGGAGTTCGCGTTCGGTGTGGCCAAACCGGACCGGGGGCCGCCAGACGATTTGCCGGCTTTCGCAGCTCGAAACGGTGTAGCGGTCGGACTTTCGGGAAATTCGCTATTCAAGCGAATTTGCGGCTTCGACTGGATTGCGGCGGCGTGGATATCCTTTTCGGAGGGCTTCAGAAATGCTCGTAGGATGCTGGCGGTGACTCTTACAGGCAGGTCCCTTATCGCATAATCTCTGTATGCGTCCAGCCTGGCGGCGGCGGGCTGTTTATTACTTCCTGGTGCTTCACAATTCGGGAAAATTAATGCGTTCGGAATACGGCCTTCGAAAACGCAAATGGAAATGCGCCTCGGAACTTGGGACGGCGGCGGCGATCTCGTTCAGCGGATTATAGGAACGTTAGTTACAAATTCCACGGTTTCGGCCTTTAACTAACATCGGTTCGGTTACAAGGGATACGGGGAAAGCTAATTAGTAGCCACGGTTTCGGCCTTTAAATTAATGACGTTTCGGGAACGGGTTTGATAAGGATCTCTAGGTTATCGGGGTGTTCTTGCAGGAAGACAGTAACCATACCTAACCCGCAATAACTTTTATTTAGGCGATTTCTCCCTTGCTAAGACAGTAACCATACCAAAGCAAGGGAGGGATCGCTCCGGGTGGATCAGGAGGAGTTTAGGAGAGGACTCGGGAAGAGAATCTGACTCAGGAGCTGCCATGTGTTCCTTTTTATACGTTCAGTGGCTCCCGGTCGGCGGTCGTGAACCCCACTCTGGCGGCGGGGGAAACACTCCTGCGCTCAAACGTGGCTTCCTGCGCATCGGCTACCGGCCCGCGCTATCGCTTCTTAGCGCGGTCTTGAGATGCAAACGTTTGATAAGGCGGCGAATTAAATTCCCAATACGTTTCAAGTATCTTTAGAATTTAGATTCCCAAGCGAAACGTTACACAGTAGTTTCTTGAAAATATGTGACTTCTATTCTCTTATATAATATTGTGATAACAATATTGCTAGCTCCCATTCTTTTGATCTCTTTCTTTCTCTATTGTACAAATTAGTTAGAATTTCCACTTTTTATTCTTAGACGATTGAACATTTTTAATGCCGTTCCCTGGGCGTACTGCTACTTTGCCTTTTCTTAACAGTTTTACTTCTCCCACTGCTACTTCTAGTTTTATATCCTGGTTTTCTTCTTATAATCCGTTTAATTGCTGAACGGTTAATATTTTTTCGAAATATGTTTCCATCGCTCCATTATGTCTTCTTCGTTTTCTAATACTCTTTTATCTCTAGCTTTTATATATCTCATTCTCAATCACTCTGAGTCAAATACCTCTAAAATTTCGTGTCGACCGACTAATGAACCCACTATACCAAATCTCCGCCTCGGCTGTGCGGTTCTTTTCGTATTGGGTGGTGCCTAAGCGTGCTGTGCGGTGTATGTATGTTCGTATGTGTACACGATTCCGGTCGCCAGGAACCTTCCTGTAGTCTTGGATCTTTTTCATACGATAGATCGTCCGAAAATGAAGGCAACCTCAACTTTTGAGGTATGACCGAAGGCAAAAATCCAAAGATATGGCACCTTCTGATCTTTTCATACAACACTAAAACCTCGCTTAACCGACATATAAATAAAAATCAAAGTCTCGATATTCCGACATCAATTCAAAAATGACCGTTAACTAAGCTCCCAAGTGTGAACCACATGCCATAGGTGTGACCCGTGTGCCATGGGTGTGACCCGTGTGCCATGGGTGTGAACCACATGCCATGCGCTAAACAATAATTGCCTGCCCTCAAAATGTCCGTATACGTCCGGTTGTTGTCATTTTCCTTAATAATAATCACATGTAGATATATAGGACAAATCCACTGATGATGACGATGATGATGATTACAAAAAAAATTAATTTAATTAAACTTGTTCAAAAGTCTGTTTGTCATAATGGTTTCTCAAGAATAGCACACAGCACATACAAAGTTGAATTGATTAGATTTGCAAATTTTTAGTATTTAAGTTAATTTCATTAATTGATTTTTTGTTTCTGTTAAAATTTGATTGGAATTAACTAATTAATAAATTTGTTTTGGTTAACATTGAAATACATTTTTGTTTTTTATTTTTTACATGATATAACGAACAGCATTTTTTACAGCATTCAACTGAATTCTTAAATACACTCACTAATAACACATTCAGTTTGATAATAAACGTGAAGATAAGGTGCCGAAGTATTCTTGGAAAGCACCGAAGGGTGCGTATTAATAGTTTTGAACTGTGAAGCGGAGTGAAGTGCGCATTGGCAATTTTTATGATAAATAACTGGTTCATAACATTTCATTGTACTAGCGAAACGGAGTGATGCTGAGTGTCGACGTTTTCGTTTCTGGGGTGGGGGGTACCGTATATTCTTCTCTTTTTAATCCTTTCCGAAGGATTTTGAAGACTATGTAAAATAATTTTTTAAAGCTAATTTGATCTATTTTTACATCAAATTTATTCCCATATTTTTGCTGTTCTTGCTTCGTCGCTTCTTAAACCTTCATGCGTTGGCTATTCTACTTATAATGTTCATTTGTTCTACGTCCTAGGTAAATTTTTCATTTTTGTTCTTATATTTTCTCTTAACTGTGTGCGGTCGTTTGGTTGCTGCTTCGTTGGGACGTTAAATTGAAATGATCCGCCTTAGTACTTTTATAAATTAATTGCTTTATGTTTACTTTACCAGCTCAATACATATAAAACTACTAGTTTAACTCGACTCGTAGCTGGAAAATTTCACTATCAGCCAAAACAGGAAGCTGGCCTGCAACTCAAGTGCTGAAATCAACTTCGAACAATTTGCACAAGAAAAGAAAATTTTATCACATAAATAAACAGAGATATTGACCACTAAAATACACGTAAAACAATGAAGAACATATGAATATCCTAATATAAATAGTCAATCCTAAACACAACAGTCTTAACTGATAATGAATTAATATAATAACCCTCAATAGCTTGGCTACATCCATTTACGAATCAAATAATAGCAGTATTACAGTATTTGCAGTGGATTTATATTTAAGCAATATTAAAAAGATTCCAAAACAACTGTCTTTAGTAAGCGAACATTCAACTGTATCGAAATCCGTTCTCGGAAATGGATGCGTAGAAATCCGTTGTCGGAATTTGATGCGTGAAAACCCGGTTTTGCAATTTGTGTATTTACTTATCTATTAAGCGCATTCCTTTATGAACTCAAAATCTTCCTACAGCCCGAACCGCACGCTTTTCTCAAACTAAAATCGTTTCCCGTATTAGCTCGCCTTATGCTCGAAGCCTGAAATCTGCAACGTTACTCTCGGACTACATTACGTCATCCCTCGAAAAACTTGTTGTGTTGAAATTTCCCACGAATACTGTCGGGAAACCACCTGGCTGCTAACTATGACGCCTTTGCCACTGAGGTTACGGTAAAACCGGAACAAATCTGCATTTGCTTCGTACGCGATTGAAATTACATTTAATTGAAATGTCACCAGTAACTTCTGGCACACAAACACTATTGGCAGCAACCACCATTTTCTGCTCGGTTTTCAAGTCGTTTTAAATTTAGTTCACCATATGGCGATTTGACACTGCGAGTCGCAGGGACGTGCTCCTTCAAGCTTGGCGCGTTCCCGACTTCTTTGAGTTCCTCGCGTAGCTCAACGATCCATATAAATTGCTGAACACAAACAATTGAGCGAGCCGAGTACTAAAACAGGCCATTCTCGCGCAGATATCTTCATGCTATATTACAATAACTAAAACCAATTAACAATAAAAATGCATTCGGACACAAACTGGCTTCATAAGTAAATACTAAACTAAGCAATTCAGATAGGAAGGTCAAATGCCCCTTTTGGTATGTGAAAATTTAAATTAAATAAAGGACCCGTATTTTGATTACTACTTACAAAACACTCTGTGTGTTAAGCATAGCGGCAGCTACTCTTGGAAAATATATACATACAGAAAGTATGGAAACATTAGCCTAGGAAGGTATGATTCATCACCAAGAAGAGTATCTTTCAACTGTTCCTAGGGTAGAATATCAGTTGACAAAAGATATACAACAAATTCGACCATTTGGCGAAGCAATCAAATTAGAACAAAAACACAAGCGTTTTAGACGTTCGACTACAACAATAAAGGTTATACAATATGCTACATCAGTTAATTAGAGCACTCCTAAAAATCACAAGCACCAGCCACGCTGCAGTCGAAAGTTATACATACAATCCACTTTATTGTTGCCACCTATTACAGGAATTCAATTTATAATTAGCGAACAGGTCTCCGGGCACATTAAATTAGCACACAATTACAAATTTTAGGTGACGTCGCAGGTAGTCACAGTATACTGTCCCACCGCGTATAATCCATTCACGATGTTTCCTCCTCCAAGCAGGCTATGTTAGGATGACAGTTAGTTGGTACGCATACGAGATAACGAGATATGACAAAATTAAGTTAGGTATATTGTTTTCAATATTGTTTTTTAAAGCTTGCACTGTTTCTAGTTAAATTTTTGTCTCTTTCCGTAAAATATTCGGCATTTTCACATTAAAATTGCAGCAATGTCAATAAAGTAATTATAGTTTTTTTCTTGTCACAGTTTGATTTCTATCAGAATTCATAAATGCAATCTAATAAAAACATATAACAGGCTACTGGGAGATGGAAGCACCGTGAATGGATTATGGTAGAAATTCAGATTGTACCATAAATGCGCCAGTAATTGCTACCAAACTTGAAGGTGATGAAACACTAACCGATAATTCCAAAACACAAAGAGAGAGACAAATATACCCATACGTTTTACCTTGCGCAATACAAGTTCGTGTATTAATACTTCTAGCAATGAGGTAAGGCAGCGCCGAAAAACAACCGGCAGCGAACTGAAGAAGCAGACACCAGACGCAATTGGAGACAAAATGGAGATTTTCGGAAAAATAACGGCAAAACGATGAAGGGCGTATTTAACGGCTTCGGCAGCAAAATTGGGAAATGAGGCGAAAACTTCCAACTCACGACCGGAACTCAGCAATGGTGGTACAAATTCGGCTGGCATACTAGCTAGCACAAACTAACAACTCATTATTTTACGACTACAAGGTCGGCTCTAAAATTTGTGTGCTTAATTACAAAGGAAAACGAGAAAGGACGAACACAATACATACATTCAGCTTGCAGCTCCAAGACTTAAATCGCGACTCCAGACAAAATCGTAACTAAATGCAATGGGTAAACAAGATACAGATACAAATCTGCAATTTGCGAGTGAGCTAGACCACCAATCTTTTCCTTCTAAGTCACTATAAAATATCCCTAAACTAAGGGAGAAAGCTAATTCGAAGTAAATGCGTGCTATCGGCACACTAAAGTGTGCGAAAACATTTGCAACTTTAACTTAGTTGCGCGTAGCAACAGGTAAATAATCTAGCTTGCGCGACTGAGGGCCGTCAGAGCGATTTCAGTTACCTCGAAGCATTGGAAGCCATGGTGTTAGGACGGAGTTCGCAAAAAGAAATAAAAACGGACGGTACAATATGGACCATTAAAGCGTAGCGTCTAACTACTCCGTCAAAATATCAATTACTGTTAAATAAAAGCCCCGGTATTTTTATCTCGTTTATGGAGATTTTTGCTGCTAAGTAAAAAAGTCCGATAAGAATTTTACACTTGGGATAGAACAAGTGAATATCGCCGTACAAATTCAAACAACCAACAATGAAAGGCTGCGTACGTATGTTAGTTTCCAAAGCGGTAATTGAATTCAGATGATAATTTTGTACTAATGCAATTTCAGTGATCGTTTGCACAAGTCCAAAATAGTATCACTAATTTGTACCACATTACACTTACCTACGTTTCTCGAGTAAATAGTATGTAGGGCAGGTACCTGCACATATTGCTGAGTAGGTAATTATATCTATTTTATTTTTCAATTATAAAAAATCGAATTTCTTTACAACTCGAAGAAATTAATGAAAGTCAGAGAATTTTCCACAATTTTCGATTTTTTCTAAGATGTTCAATTTACTTTTCTCTGCTACAGCATAAACCAGAAAACGTAATTCCTTGCCTAAAATCTTAAAATTGCTAAACATTAAGTTACAATACATTCTCGTTGAAAAAATTGATTGTGAATAGAACAGCCAAGTAACCAACCAACGATACCCTTAACAAATTTTGATAAAACATCGAGCCTGCTTTAGACTTCCATGAGAAAACTTAAGAAGAAAAGTGTCACTCGCTACGTTTCTTTACAGTAGATTCAGCGCTAGCTGAACTGCAACCTTTCCCAGCTAAATTTATAATTACGGTTTACACAGTTACAAAAAAAGAACCACATCCGAGCTTTAGTCACGTTACAGACGACAAGACAAAGTTTAATCTTAAAGAGGATACACCTGCCGCAAATTATAATTCCGCGTTATAACCTTGAAACCTATTTAAGGTTTATCTAAATATTTATAACGCTGCCGACAAAATATGATTCAGGATAAATTATAAAAACTCTAGTTCCTGTATTCCAATGCTCATTTGCAATATGTGCTACCGCAACAACAACTACCTACAGACGGATGTCGGTTACTATTAAGAGTACTAACTAAATGTTAGTTTAAGAAAACAAGTAGAAACTGAATTAAGTTCTCGAAGAATGTAAAAAAACCGTTATATTTGTTTAATGAAACGGAAAGAAAGAACTTAAGCTGTCACGTAACGCATGATTTGATAATGCACAACAACGTGAAAATCAACTAAAATTTCCTATCAAACATTGGTCTCTATTATCAACGCTAAGAATATAGTAAATACATGATTTATTTTGCTTCTTTGGCGGTTCGGTAAACAATACGTTCTGTAACACCTTTCTCCAAAATTAAACCAATAGCCAGCCTATTTTAATTAGTGAGGTTAAATCCGTCATTGCTTCGAAGACTATTTCAGATATAGATATGATTTCAACTAATGTGTGACGGTTACGAAACTGTCTTTTGTCCCACCAAAGTGCCGTTAATATCTATTATGGTATTGTGTTATTGTTATAATAGTTTTGGCAAGGATGCTGACACTTATGTTTTTCTATTTTCTTCCACTGGAAATTAATTATTACAATCCATAGCAGATGCACGGCGGAGAAGTAAAGCTGTAATTATATTGAAGCACAATAGAAGTGTTAGGTCTTCAATCTGCATTACGCTCCTCGATACTCAGATATGAAACACATTCAATAATCTTTACACAAAATATAAACTATTTTAAGTAGTGAGATAAAATCAATAGGCGCTCCAGAAAAATGATATTTTTTACTCACTTTCGGTCACTAACCCAAAAAAAAAGCCGGCCGCTAATGTCTACAGCATGGTAGCATTCTAGTATCTTTAAAGAAATTGTTGCAATAGTACAAAAATAATTATAAATGCTTGCTTAGTGATCTGTAGGAATTTTAAAAAATTGTTATATGTAAAAGCTGACAATTTTAACAAAATATGTTATACATCAAATATTAGCTTATGCAGCTAGTCAAATACCTGTTAAGTTACGAATAACGTAACACTTAAAAAATATAAATGGTAAGTGATTGTAATAACACTGATTTTTATCCAAAATGCAGTTATTTATCTGTTATTTCCCGAAACCGCCGACAAATAAGTCAAAAATAAGTTAATATGACGGCTGAATACTTGATGGATAAAATATATTAACACCTATATCGTAGTTATCGCAGTTACTCTCCTAAGAAGAGTATATAAAATACAGGACCAATCGTTATAATTCTAACATTAATGAAGGGGCGCCAGACGTAACTTGAAATACCTGGATAGAGACAATTGAAATAGTTATTTTGATCGCTTAGAAATACAAAAATCACTAAGAAAACAGAACCAGTAATAACTATTATTTTTAGTAGATTTAAGTATATGTGACTAGTTCAACTTAGAATACATGGGGAAATAAGTAAGGATGCAACTAAAGAACCACAGACCAACATCGACGGCTTTGGCTTTGGCCCTATAGTTTTTTTAAAATCAAGTATCATATTTTAATGTATTAGTTTTCCTAAATAAATTTACGTTACATCCTACAACATTTCAAATTCCAATGTATCATGGTTGCCTACCCTGGATTTTTCAAGGTTTTCCAATTTTAGAGCTGCAGCTTACCTTTTTCGGCCATTTCCCAATGTGTGTTGATTCAGGAAGGATGGCAAAGTGAACTACATTTCTAAAGTCAAATATTCCATTTCATTTTGGAATTTTCGCTACCATCCTAAATTGAGGATTCACTTTGGTGTTGCGATGTCTTGCGTGATGAATTCATGAAGTTCCTGAAAGAGATATTTTTCGTAAATACTTAAAATCAGACATGTTTCTAGATTTGTACCTGAGCGAGCACATGCTACGATTTTGGGGAAACGGAGCAGGCCTAGCTTCCTTTGGTATTAATTGTTCCAATTCTACTGTGCTAAATTTTCAGTTCCTTTTCTAGTATGGTCGACTTTAGCTTCTAGTTTCGGGGGGAAAACATTTTGTCGTGTAAGCCAAGCCCCCCCCCCCCCTCCTTTCGTTTGACGATGTGAATGTGGAGAATTCCGTTTCTGCAAGAGATTCGGTGTCATCACCGAACCATACATTAGCAGACACCTGGCTTCTGTTGTGGCTTATCGACATGGTGGCCAGCTTCCGAAGTGCCTATTTTCTACCTGGTAATCAGCAACAGGATTGCTTTGAACTAACCTATTCCGTATTCTGGAATTAGGTAACGTTATTGCTGCGACCTTAAAAACTTGTAATTATGGAATTCTTTTTAATATGTTCGTGTTAATTTTAATGTGTTCGTCAAATACCAGACTGGCTTCTTGACTCTATATATACCTACAGTATAATACATAACCTACCGGCGTAGGGCAGTTTATTTTTCAATTATTTTGAATTATTTAGAAGGCACTCTTGGACTGTTTGATTGCGATGATTTTCTCAATGTCAAATTTAATGAAATTTCAGATGTATCTCAGGTACACAAAGAATCATTGAAAATGAACAGGGCTATACAACCAACATTACAGTAGTTGATTACGTTTTCAGCATTCCCCTAATCTCTAAAGTAGAATCGTGTTGTTCTAACTCTCTACCCATCGTAATAATAAAATAACGTTGCACGCAATTGCAAAAACGTCGGTTGAGTCAATTTGAAATGCATAACCCGTTCATTTTCAATGATCGCAAGTGTAGGTACGCATGCTATTACTATTTCTAATTTTGTATTTTCTAAAGCAATTTTGCATGTTGTATTTGAAACTGAAGGTTTGGACATTCACTTCATGTTAGTAACCGACCACTCGGTTGAATTAAACTTAATTGCTTCCCTGCTTGCAAGATATTGCGTTAATAATTCTTTTTACCCCACAAAGTGAAACTGATGATAATTATTAATTTCTAAGCGTATTATGACTCTAAACCAATATATTGGAGTCTGTAGAACCATTCTATTAATTATTATTAATAGCATCCGAATATTCTTGCTTTTGAGGATATAGGGTCAAATTCAAAAACAAAACCCAAATTTAACCATGCCCGTGATAATGCTATTATTATCACGGTCATGCGCCTTTATCTAGTAACCTACCGGCAATGCAAATTGCTAATTTTATAGTTAACTTGCATTTTTTATACTACTTATTTATACTAAATATTCTTAACTTGATTAAGGAGTTTTATTACTTTTAAGGCGTTTCTTTTAATACTATGATATTTTCCCTGTGTTATATAATCTTGATTGTCGTGTTTTATTATTTTGCTTTGTGTGTGTACTGCCAAACACTTTTGCCTAATATTATACTGCCCTGATTTTTATGCCTGCGAATTTTACTTGTGCCCCTGCTGTCCTCTCTCATTTTCAGGGATTGATTAGTAGCGCCTTTCGGTGTGTACCTTTTATTTGATTAGCAAGTCGGCTGCCCTTGCTTCTCTCCTATTTATTGTCAGAGTGGCGTAACACACTTCCTGTCAAGGATGCCTACGTTTTCCGTAGTCTCGTCAACTGCACCGGTATGCCTGGTTAAAGAAATGAAAACGACTGCTTCACCTTTTTTTAATATAAATGAGGAACGAGGATAACATTCCTACTGAAGCCACACATATCTAGTGCTTCCTTTTTGCAGCCCTAGCGAACCACCAAGGACTAGCAAGCTATTCCTCTTGTTCGTAGTTCATTCACAACTTCCATAAAAAGAACCAGTAATTTTCGCAGTTTTTATGTGTATTCTGAATAAGCTGTATAAGTTCCAAAACAGCTTGCATGGATTGTGAATAGTGATGGGACTATTCGAATGCAAATTACTACAGTATTCGATTCTTGCAAGATCTCGAATGCATTCGATTCTTTTGAGTGTATTCGAATGCTTCGAATCGAATACTTAATCGGTGTTTGTAAATCTCGCCCGGCGTGATCTCGATTCCGATCCGAATGCTGAATTCGAATGCATCGGCGCTTGACCGCGGTTGGTACTCGGATTCGCACTCGAATCGTTTCAGTTTTAGCTAGCACAGCTCTGCGTATCATAGGAGTTGAAAGAATTCCGGCCGCGGCAAACTCACTCCGAAAGCAACTATATAAATGCACAGAGAACTGCCCGTTGCCATTCCGAAAGTTTCGACTTTAGATAGACATTACATATAAGTATTTTGATTTCCATAGAAGACACGAATGGAATCAACCCTCAAACGCCGTTTTTTTTATCCAGATCTCACTTGAATAGTTGGTGCTGAAATGTTTGTAGTTAAATATAGACTACAGAATTAAATATAAAATTAAAATATTACCACACAGACTGAAGATTGCACACTCAAACGATATAACACCACCAAAATCATAAAAGCAACTAAATCTACTAAAAATGTAAACAGATACATCGAAGGGAAAGAGAAACAAACGCTGGGGTCGTCTTAATAATTTATTTTAAAGAAATACATATAGACCCGTAACAACAATAAAAACAACTATTTTATAAACAGGCCTTTTCTCATATTCATTTTCGTACTATAAATTTAACATATAAGTATTTCAAAACAAATATACGTTATTAATAGGGTAAGCTGAACCTCCTACAATCAAAAGAATTTTTTATTTTTACTTTGTGCACGTACAGCGTCTCCTTATCGCTAGTGTTGCGTGTCGCCCAGCCGAGGTCACACGTCACCACTCCCCCAGTACGAGAGCGAGCACACAACTCGAATTTGAATTCGAGTCCGATTTTGCATTCGAATTGCTTGCATTCGATTGTCAAAATTGCTTGCATTCGATTGTCAAAACATTCGATTCTCAAAAGTATTCGAATGCGATGAATTCGATTCTGAAAAGTATTCGATACTGCCCATCACTAATTGTGAAAGCTTTTACCATCTTTATCTTTGCCGATATAGATGGAACGAAGCCGGACAACTCGGCGCCGCCACTTCGGCGCCGCCATCTCGGCGCGGGGCTAGCTCGGCGCCGGGACAACTCGGCGCGGAGCCATCTCGGCGCCAACCAACTCGGCGCTAGGCCATCTCGGCGCTTTGATTTGGTAAATAAACATTAAAGAAATATTTGTCACATAAAAGGCACTTTGCTTAGTTAGAAAATGGCGTTTTTCGAAATTATGTAAATCCAAATAGTGCTATTTTTCGGAAATTAAGCAAGATTTCAATGAGATTTTTTATTGTGTGTTAGTTTTAGCTGACTGGACAATCTCAAAGCCAGAAAACTTTTTTTCGTAAAATGTGTCTCTATCTTGACTAGTAAATGCATGCATCGTAATTATTTTAAAAAAATAAATTTTACTCATGACGGAAGTCACTTGACAACTTTTGTTTGGCCCATTTGTAATCACTTTGAAACCACCTCTGGTCGTCAGTTTTTGATTTTCCAAGAAATTCTAAATACTTTTTTTTCATTTGATGCCAGCTTTATTATTTGTTTATAATAATTTTCTTACGTAGTTACTGTAGTTTGCGAATTTGAATTCGGCGCCGAGATGGCCCAGCGCCGAGTTGGCTGGCGCCGAGATGGCTCCGCGCCGAGTTGTCCCGGCGCCGAGCTGGCCCCGCGCCGAGACGGCGGCGCCGAAGTGGCGGCGCCGAGATGGGGGCGCCGAGTTGTCCTAGACCCTAGATGGAATCATTGAAAAAAATATTTCATGGGGCATTTCTGATCTCTGATGCCATGCATTTTAGTCTTATTCGGCATATACATCCTACACTAACTCGAACCTAAAGTCTATAATCCTGTTATTGACATATTTTACAAATTCACTAAAGAGCCAATTGATTGCTGTAGATGTGAGCCAAGGTCATCAGTACCACTTTAAAGAACAGGATGCTTCGAAATATATCTCGATCTGTACCATGTGTTGCAAACAGAGAGTGCAGATCTTTATTATTAGACTTGAGAATTGACCTATAATATAAGAGACTTAAAAATGAACATAAGAAGCCGCGTAGCGCAGTTGGGTATGCACTAGGCTTGATAATAAGCAAGTCCTCGGTTCGAATCCCGCGGGGGCCGGAATGTTTCCACAGCCTTGGCGATTGGAATCGGGATCGGTGAGACCATTCACAGTTAGGCACCAAATTAACTGTGCTCTACTCAGAACCACATACCTAAGAGATAGAGCAACAAGTTCAACACATCAACATTACACTGGTCCCGTGTGGTGTAGCTTGAACAAGCGTCCACGTACGATCAGTAGAGTTAAGCAACACTTTTTATGGTCAGAACTTGGATGGGAGTTTCACGGGTGCTTCTCTCGGCGCCTCGTGGTACGGTGCCACGGAAATAGTTGGTCCCGGATGTCATAATAACATCATGACAGTCGTTAGTGTGGTTGTAAGTCCCCATAAATGTACAGCGACGCCTATAATTGGCCTAAGGGCTGTTGGCTGGGTACCAAAATAAATAAGTAAATAAATTACATACACCTCACACAATTGCTGTGCAAGCATAAAAGGCGCACTCCAGCTTTG
Organism: Agriotes lineatus; assembly: GCA_940337035.1. NCBI lineage: Eukaryota > Metazoa > Arthropoda > Insecta > Coleoptera > Elateridae > Agriotes > Agriotes lineatus. The sequence continues at coordinate 25,797 of CALNHX010011779.1, forward strand.
TATCCCGAATCCTGGACATGTTGAGCATTGTATCGCCAGCTGCAAGCACATAAAGCACCAGCCTCTACACCGCAAGATAAAAACGAGGTTATCGATAATAAAATATAATAGAATACATACAAAAATTAACATAGTTCCATTGTATTACATCGTCATTTTTCAATTCAAATCTATCAAAGCTTTTTCTTTCAATGTTTCAATCTGTAAATCATTTGAAAGGCCCATATTTGCATACGGGATTCGAATCTTCTAATATCCCTTCGTCTGTTACTTGTACATAGTCTCTATATATATATCGGTTTTAAAGCGTTTGACGACGCTGTCCGATCTCTAGACGTCTCCACCTACTTCTGTCTTGGCAATGCTCATCTTGAAGATTTCGTTCGCTCATTGCCTTTCTAATATTTGTGCTCCAAGTTGTTCTGGGCCTTCCCCTTTTTCTTTTTTCTGGGGGCATCCATTCGAATGCTGCTCTGGGTAATCGATGTTCTCCCATTCGTTTAACGTGTCCGTACCAAATTAATTGTCTTTTTTCAACTTCTTCAACTATTGTATGTTGCAGGCCGATCAGTGCTTTAATTCTAGTGTTGGGGATCCTTTCTAGCCTTGATATTCTGCATGATCTTCTCAGGGCGTCCATTTCTAAAGCAGCTATTCTTTTCTTGTCTACTTCATTCCATCTCCAAGCTTCTGCACCGTATAGAGTGATGCTGTGTACTACTGCTCTGTATATACTATATTTTAGTTCCTTGGATATTTCCTTGTGCCACCATATCGAATTTAGCCGTTTAATTGCCTTGCGCCCTTGCCCTATCCTCTCTCGAATCTCTTTTCCATCTCTTCCATCTTTTTCTATATTAATTCCTAAATATTTGTAGCTATCACATACGCATATCTTATCACCATTTCCTAAATCTAAATCATCAGATTCTTCTCCTACACACAAGTACTTTGTTTTACTTATATTTATTGAAAGACCGGCTTTTTCATACTCTTCTTTTATTTTTCTAGTCATGTATTCCAGGTCATCCTTGTCTTGAGCAAGAAGGACCTGATCGTCTGCAAATTGTAGAGTATAGATGTTTGTATTTTCTACTGGTAATCCCATTCCGGCGCACTTTTTCTTCCAGTTTTTTAAGGCATATTCTACATATATATTGAAAAGAGTGGCTGCCAGACAGCAACCTTGTTTGAGGCCTTTTGTTGCAATGAATCCCTCAGATATGGTATTTCCAATTTTTACTTGTATCTTTGTATCTTTATATAATTCTTTGATGGCTTTGATAATAACAATGTTGATACTCGTTTCCTCTAATGCCTGCCATAATTTTGAAATTGGAATTCTATCATAGGCCTTTGATAAGTCAATAAATAACAAATGCACGCTTCTTCCCGTGTTTATTTTCTTTTCAATTATTTGTTTCAAGCAGAATATATTGTCCATACGGAATCCACTTTGTTGTTCGGATTCGTGATTTTTGTATTCTCCTTCGACAAGTTCTCGCAATACTCTTCCATATAATCGGCTAAATGTTGGTGTTACAGTTATGCCCCTATAGTTTTCACATTTACGAGGATCTCCTTTTTTATATATGGAAGATAAATAACCTAATTTCCACATAGTCTCTACATACTTAAAATGCTTCAGTTTAGATAGCTCTACGGAAGAGCAGCCATAAAATTTTGAATTAGCGCTAAATATAAATATCAGATTAGGAAGAACAATGGAAAACCAGTTTCTTCATTTATAAAATCATAAGCATGTGGTTACTATCGCCTTTTTCTGATAAATGGGAAAGGATTAAGTTATGTCTTTTCATTTAAAGGTGTTGCTATTCACAAAACCAAGCAATAGGTTTAGTGCGGTCATCTCATTCACAAAATCGGGGCAAGCGGCAACGTCCGCGCCCGGCACAACCCCACACCAAACGGCCACTTTTTGTAATCCCGAAAGTTACAAAACGTGTATTGAGAGGAGAGTTTCCAATTTGTACGTGTCTCGTTAGAGGGCAGGTGATGCCGACGACGAACACACGCGAACTAATCCATAACTGATAAGTAGGCTTTGTCCGGCCGCCGCTACTGTGCCTAATTACACCGTCTGCCCTAAACGGCCAACTCTTTGCTATTATCTGTCTCCACAGAATAGGCGACGGGTGTTAATAGCTGGCTGACCACTGGCCGCTTGTGACCGGTGTTGCCAACATCATGAAACATTTCTCCATTCTTACATGTTAAAAATTATGTTTTTAAAGAAGATTTTGCTACAATAAAAAAGAACAATTATAAAATGCATTGCTTAGTTCAAGAAGTTAATTTTTAAAAGAATAAATCGAGTCCTAGTGCACAAATATAATTATGAATTTTATATTTTTAACATGTTAGTTTCAGAGTCAGATAGGATTTATTTACGCCAGCAAGCGCAGAAGCTAGTAGATATTCTTTATGTATACACGACCTAAGTGACTTAATAAAGTGAGTCTTACAAAATGCAATTAGTAGAAAAGGGGTGTACGATGAAGCCATCAATATGTGTGCCACATTTATATATGCATAACTTCTTACCCATTTGTTCCAGAGCTAACTGTTTCAAATATTTTAAGTTTAACAATAAATACCTTTGTAATCACTCTAGTTTTCGAGATAATTTCATATGAACATGTAGAATCAGTGTTCACATTATTTGTATGTGCATCAGGCCTATCGCTTGGCCACATCCTTCTATAGTTTTCCACCTGTGGCCCTTTTCTTCAACTCCGCTATATTTTCTCTTTAACGTACAGTTTTCTTTTTCCCTTCGTATTACTATTCTGTCGTTCACATCCTTCGTAATTGACCTTGATTCTATAACTTTTCTTGCCTTTGCTGAATCTACTGTCTTCTCTTTTTGATATAGTCTTTATAATTATTCATTAGTTCTTATTTCGTATCCTAGTTCTGTTATATTTCATCATACCTACTAGTATAAAATAAATAACCTGTTTAGTTTCTCAAAAATGTGGTTCTGCGAGCTCGTCGAAATGAAGGAACAGTTCCTTTATTAATGGTTAACGAATACCAGAGGTATTTGCGTAGTAGACGAGGAACGTACGATTTTTTAAAATTTTCTACAGTCGCCGGGAATCGAACCCAGCGCGGCGCTTATGAATCGAGCATTTGATCGCTGGGCCTTCCGCTCGCCAAGAGTATAAAATAATAATTATTATGTTTATTCAGCATGGTCCCAAAGCCAGACCAGAGTTCATTTACCCGAAGTGTAAAAATCTGCGTTAGTATAGTTTGTTTATATATCATATCCTTTAAGGAGTTAACTATACTGGAATGCCAAAGATCTTTAACTTTAACCAAAGGCTAGGACAAGATAACCCACTGTATCCAGTATTATTTAACTTAATCTTGGAAAAAGTCATAAGAGATGGGTAAATCCCTACTAAGAGCGCTATTTACCATCATCGACATCAACGTGTAGCCTATGCTGATCTTCTAACCTTCACAACAAGATCAACACAAAACTTGAAGGCGTGCTGGAAATATGGAAATGAAAAATCCTCCGTAAAACAAATTATTGAAGAGAATGACAGTTAGAGAAATAATGGAGCTATGTGGATAAGCAAAACCCACCATAAAAGCTAGAATACAAAGATTGAGGTAGTTAACACATGCTTATAAGCTATGTAAGCAAGGGTAATAAAAAGACAGTGGTTAAAATACGTGGAGGTACAAAACGACGAAAATATTTCTCAAAGAGAAAACTGTTAACTGCAATGGAAGGAGATCTAAGACTACTACGTGTGCAAATACCGAAAAAGGCAACAATCAATAGAC
>CALNHX010011780.1:0-29620 GCA_940337035.1 Agriotes lineatus
GAGTATTGTACCAACAAGGTTTAAGAAAAATATATAGATACGTACATCTAATGAAAAAAAGGAGCTCGAATTAAGGCGAAACATTAAGGTAACTCCTCTTGCAGACCCAGCTGTTGAAAAGCATACCAACATTAAGATGACCAGCATCGTAGAGATTAAACAAATATTCACTTGAACGAGCTGCCAGAATGTTCAATTTATTAGTTATTTCTTTCATATTTTCGGATAATTAATATAAAAAGGGCAATGGAGTGTAAATAGAGTATCACTAAGCAGGAACACTGAAGACGTATCTAATCACCTTTTTGTATTTATCAATTCCCATACTAACAATGGCATAAATCAGAGCCCAAGCGATAAATATTGGAATAAATCTAGCTGGTATCGGTGGTCCCGCCGTTAATTGCGAGGGATTTAAATCCACATTGTTCATATACTTTTCCCTGAAATTGTAGATGCTTATACATTACACAACCTTCTATTCATTTTAATTACTTCCAGTAAATAAAGGCCGACATATAAACCGTCTCATTGAGACATCCTTCAGTACAGTTGGATGAGCTACCCCAGCAGCGGTTTTCGGAGTCTGGGGGGCAGTGCATCCAGTTTAGGATGTAGTCGATGCAAGCAAGTAGGTACATGAAAAAATCTCCCATCATAATTCCAAAATAGCAGCACCACACGAACGAACTCATCAAGAAGGCGTATCCCACACCATGTCCGATGGGGGATATGTGCTTGAATAAGATGACTCCCAGTTGTGAATATTGTCCTATCAGCGTTTGCATGTAGCATACGGGCAGGCCAACCGTTAGAAAAGCAATTACGTGATGGATTATTGTTGGTCCTGAAAAAGTGTAATAAATATGTTCTAAGAAGCACGAACGCTATAACTGACTATTATCTGTAGCGCGTATGTGCGACAAAGTGAAGAAATTGTGGACTGTAAATGCACAGCCTATGGTTGTCAAAATATAGTCCCAATTTGATGTGAACTTATGAAGAACCCAAGGATTAATCTGTAAAGTAACACGTTTTAGCCTTAATTCAATAACATGTGTGTTAACTTACGTGCTTCCGTATTTTAACACTCTCCCATGTTCCAGCAGAACTAATGGAGGAAAACCGACCTCTTTCGGATTCGTCTTCTGAAAAAGACATATCGAAATGATTGGAAATTTATTTTTGACAAATAATGTTTTTTTTAAATATTTTGACACCACCTTGCTTGATATTATTCTGTAAAGGTCAGGTGTTCAATCGAGTGTAGTATTTTTTTTTGTAGACTGGTCTGGTAGATACTATCTACCAGCTTAGCAACGAGTCGGGTAGGTAGATTCTTATAGCCTAGAGCCTAGACCGATGGAACTTAACGACCGCTCTTTAGAAAGTCTGGTAGCACTTAACGACGCCCTTGACAACGTCCTGTGATTTGTATTATACGTTTAGCAGTACTGAAGTATATTGTTTCTGACACTGTCAAGCGATGTTAAATTCGTGGTTAGCAGGTTAGTTTTTTTCAGACTGACACAAAATGGATCAAAACCTAACATCGAATTTGACATAGACAGCGTCACCAACAATACACTGCCAAACGTATAACTAGAATCACACCATTTTTAAAGCAAATCGTTTGGGATAATTGTTAAATAAAATCAAATCAGAATATTCTTGTTCTTGTTCAGTATACCAACAGATGTTATACGACACACAGCCGGTAGCTAAGCGTTTATGGCCTCCCTGGATCACATTTCTTGCCCTAACGGGCTCGACAGTGATGTACCAGCTCGGCCTAATGTCGTAATAGTAATTTACGATGCAAGTAACGTTATCAAGCTTTTTACATTGCGAGAGAATAGTTTGAATGAACGGGCGACGTTAGGAACGAGTTCTTTAAAATTTTCGAGTAATGTAGAAAGTAGATAACGTTACGTATATCGTAATATGGTTTATTTTATCCTAAAATACTAATCTTTTTAAAAAAATAAAAAAATTGTTTATAATGACACAACAATACACGTTAGTACTGCCAATATTTGATTAAATGCTAATAAAGTATCGGTATGTTATTTTTCTTAACAACACTAGTGCTGTTAAATGTAACATAGTAACATAATACGATAAAATAAATACCCATAACGTTACAATGAGTAGTGGACGATCTACCATACTAGCTCATATTTTATGCACTTCTTTTTCTTTTGCGTTATACGTTAAGCAAAATATCTGTGTTTACTGGTTTGGTAAAACTGGCAGGATGAAACCCAACGATTTCCCTATTTTTTTGGCTATATAGCTTGAGGGTTAATAATGAAAAGGTTAACCATGGTACAGTCGTGTTTAAATAAATCTGGGACAATGTGTTTTCCATATGTAGATATGCAATGCTTCCTGGTATATTTATCTAATAATAGCATTAATTAATTTTGCCCTTATAAATGGTAGCTTGGAATAGGCCAGGTCCGCTTTATATTATATTTATACCTTGACTGATTTAAAGAATACCAAATAACAGAAATTACATTTATTCAACGCTATGTACATATCAAACCTTAATTGTAAAAATAAATCAATATTTAAATAATTACAAATCGTAAGCATAAAATAAAATTTAATTCGGCTCCCGTTATGGTCAGGCGACCCAAATGGCAGGGGCGGTCTCGGCTCTCAACTGTTTGACAATCGCTGAAACTTCCCAAGATGATTGGCAGAGGTTGGTAGTACTGCGAATGTAAAAAAATGTCAGCTCCTTAAATTAATGAAAGTGCGATGTTATCAGTGATTTTATTTAATGAAAGCAAATAAGTTTTCAAATACCACTTGGATGGACTTTCTCCTATATCCCACGTGCGCGACCGCAGAATGTGACTTGGTCATATCAATGGGTGATGAAAGGCTATCGCAATTGATAACAGATAGATCGCGCGTGCTGAGGTCGAATAACTACGAAGCTTGAAGGTATGTGAATTTTGACCTCGGAGAATTGATTATCATGCGGGAAATTTTACTTCGGCGCCGAGTTCCGGGCGCCTGCTTATAACGGCGGCGAAGCTATGGAATTTTGACCTGGGGGAATTGACTATTATGCGGGAAATTTTACTGCGGCGCCGAGTTCCGGGCACCTGCTTATAACGGCGGCGAAGCCATGGGGAAGGTTCGGGACTCCGAATTATTTACAATAATACAGCCCGATCTTAGGTTTGTGTTATTTCAAACTAGTAAATTGGAAACACTACGGGACTTTGAATTACTTGAAACTGAATTATTTCAAATCGCGCAGCCCGATCGCAGGTGTCCACTATTTGAAACGAATAAGCTACAGGACTTTGAATTATTTCAACGTAGCGTAGCCGGATCTCAGGTTTACGCTATTTGAAATTAACAAAGTGGTGCAGCTTCGTGAAGATGAGCTAGCTATTATTGACGCGCCCCGAATTCCAGGTAGGCTTCGATTTAATTTAAACAATCATGAACTTCATGGAGCGGGTCGGGAATGTCGTTCAGGGAGCTGGATCTGAATTTTCTAGAGAATTCTGGTATAATTCTGGTGGCCCAGCTGTTCGCGAAACAATTTCGGTTTTATACATTATCAAGTTCGCTTCTCTTGTATCAAAGCAGTGACAGGTATGGGCTGCGGACGATTTGTCGCTTCATCCGCGCAGAACGACGAAGCGTACGGAAACTTTTCTATTTTTAAAAAATGCGAAATTTTAAATGCCCATAATATTTGATTATGTCTAATTTGCATTTAAAATAGGAGCGAAACGTTACCAATTGAGTTAACAAGTGAAGAATATCTCCATGGATTTTCTGCTATCAGAACGAGTTACAAATTTCATTTACCTGTCAAAGTTTAATGTAGCACATTGTCCCAGATTTATTTGAACACGACTGTACATTTTTGAAAATTGTAAAACTAATGCGGAAGTGTAATTCCTGCACTGCCAATCATCCCTCTCGCGTTGTTCAAAATAGCAGGAAGCAGCATGAGAAGACAATGAGTTCACGATGTGCAGGTTCCTTAGTAACTTTGTCATCTAAAACTACAGCTAATTATAATATCACGATAACAGACATGTTTGCTTTGGATACTACTCCAGACCTTTTAACAAAAGACCAATGCTCTAACGTTGTTAGATGTGTTGATAGCAACATCCAAGAGAGATTGGTGGGTGTGATGAATTGTGAAAAATCTACTTAAGGAATATATTGTTGACAGCCTCCTTAAGTTTGAAACCATTCTCACTCCACAGGTATATCTGCAACTATGTTTCCACACGAGGACGTTCTTCAAATATCTACAAACTGTGCACCTTTATAGACTGACTGTGCACCCAAGGTATATACATTTCTAAAAAATATGCATATGTTACGAGATGACTTCCAAACTTCTTATGGTGCAACTTCAAAGTTTGTTCGAAAGGCCAGTTAAGTGAAATTAATAAATTCTTGTTATAGGGGAGTCACTGCATATAAAACAGAAAAGAAGTCACAATCGCATTGATGGCGCACTGGCCGTAGATGAGGCCACATCAGACTCTGGAAGAGCTGCATAAACATTTGCTGATATTTGGTGATGGTGTTACTGCGAAACAACTACGAACAGAACGGTGAAGCCTTGCAGAACTGTGACCAACACTGAAACAATCAGTATGTTTATAATATGAAGGAGAAGTACAAGGAGGACAGTTATAGTGCGTCTGATCAGGATAAGAAGGTTTTATCAAGTACATGTAAGTGATGTTAAGCCTCTCCTGTTTGCTGCTACAAGGTGCTGCTTAAGCTGAACTCCTTCATTGTTTCCTACAAGGGCATTGGGCGTGCCTAAAAATTGCTGCTAATGCTGCCTGTGACACAAGTGGCATGTGAACGGTCTTTATCTGCTTTCAAGAGAACCAACCGTCGGCGAAGTATAATGGCAGAAGATCATCTTGATGCGTTCATGTTGATGTTTGTGGAAAAGGGATTCTCGCCATACTTAACATCAAGGATATCGTTAGTGGTGTGGCTGTCACAAGCAGCAAATTGCGTCAACGCATATTTTTTATTTCCCTCGTCTAGAAAACGAAGGATCGCGAAAAAATCACTTTTCAGGGTTTGCACGTTTCAGGGACAACATATGACGAAAACTATGTTTTCTGTCTGCCGCCTGCCTGACAGTCCGTCTGTCTGTCCGTCTGTTAGCGGTATAGCGGTATAGCTGATATTAAAAATGCTATAACAGAGAACTAGGAACAATGTAAATAGGTATTTGAATGAAACGAAATACGTTAACTAGATATACAATATAAAGAAGCGAGAATATTTACGTGCAAAGGGAGGAAAATAAAATTTACCACGAACAAAAACATACGAAAATATTAAAGGCTATCAACCGACAAACAACTTATTCAGAAATAAAAATGGTGAGTTGGTTTGTGATAAAAGTGAAATAGTGTAAGTAAAACATTTCAAGAAACTTTTCGATAATGTACAGGGTTATTCATTATAAATTACCCACCCCTTATCATCGTTATTATTGCCTATAGAAAAAAAGTTTTAAGTAAAAGTTGTGTGGTGTTCAAACTTGTTTGAAAATGGGCCAAACAGTTTAATAAAAAAAAGTGTGAACTAATATAAACACAAAAGTGTGTGTAATTAGGCTACAAGAACTAGTTAACGCGTACTAGATAAGGTGTTTGTAAACAAGACTCAGCAGCTTGCAGAGTTTCTGTGTTAAGTTACAAATTAGTATAGGAAGCATTTTGCCAGCCTTTGCGTTATGTTAATAGTAGATTGTAAAAACACGACACACACTTAGTTATATATAAGGCTCTGTATTTATTACTGAAATTAATATAGTTTAAACCCTCGAAGTATGTTCATTTGTAACGGAAGACGTAGGCGAAGATTGTCTTTCAAGGGGTGGTAAGGCCTGGCCATCCCCCGTTACATCTTATTGCAGCAAGAAGTTCCATCTCCTGCCAAGAAACAACCCGGTTCTACAATACTATAAAATCTGCCTTCCGCATTGGAAATTGGGAAGGAGACATTGGTCCTTCGAGCCGGATCCAAATTTTGGGCTATTTGGGCAAATGGACCGGACTGGAGGAATAAGGAAAATTGGAGAGACATTGGTCCTTCGAGCCAACAACTCCCCGGTCACGAAGAAGCTGAATTTTGGAAAAACATGTGGTTGTGACTGAACTTTGTTAAAATGCTATAAAAAGTAGAGTTTGTTATAATCAGGTTGTTTAGTGAGCAGTATTCTATTAATCTATTTCCGTTGTTGTTCCTTTTATCTTCGCCAAATTTTCTTATCATCTTTTCTGTATCGTTTTCTCTCTTCCCCACTCTACTGTTGAAGTCGGCTGTTACGAATACTTTCCCCTTGCTCGTTTCAGTTATCATTGTTAGTTCCTCCCAGAATTTATCCTTTACTTTTTTTTTCTCGTTTTCGTCGGGTCCGTAAACTGCAATTATCAGTATTCTTTCTTTTCCTTTTACTTCTAATTCTACCGTGAGGATTCTTTCCTACCACCCTGTCCAATTTGTGATCTTATCACCCAAATTCTTGTTGATAATGCATGCCACGCCTTCTGCTGCTCTTACATTTTCAGCCACTCCGGTGTATATTAGCCTGTGTCCATCCATTAATGTGTTTTCACCTTTTCCTTTTTTCTTTGTCTCTGCTAGTACTAGTATATCTAATCCTGTTCTATTAAGTTCGTATATAACTTCTTCTTCTTTTCCCGTTAGACTTCTTGTATTCCAAACTCCAAATTTTCCAAATTTCAGATCCATCCTTCTTATCAGTTTGCCTTATTATTTCCCCTTTCTTATCTTCTTTATTTAGTTTCCTTGTGTTTTTTTAGTATTCATTTTTACTTTCTTTATTGCATGTGCATCATGTCTTTGTTTCAATGTGCCTGTTTACTGTAATTCATTACCTTGTTCATTGCCAGTGTCGTTACCGCTACTCCCTTGTATTATACTGCACAAAAACTTAAAATTCCCAATTAATCACACAGTACTCAAGGAGTTACACTCAGACCACCTACCTGTTATATTCACCCTACACAGCTCTCCGTATTATTACCCCAAGTTAGCAAGACTAATTAACGGCCCAGTTGGCTGATATAAATTCAGAACAAAAATGGGAAATGAATTAACATCTCCCACTAGTCGTGTTTCACCTGATTATTTTTTTCGTAACGATCTCAATCAATCCGAAGGCTGGATTTAGTTAAGTTATCATGTGTATTTTCGATTATACAAAATCCATTATACTAGAGTAACTTTTGTCAACTTGGTGTTGTTTTCATGGAGATGACTTTCAGCTAGGTTAATACAAACAAATCGAGCTGCCAATAAAATATTTATTTGAACCTAATATTAAAATTTACTCAAAAAATTATCAAATCGAATACAATCCGTACTTCGAACAAGTTATACATCAGAATAATCTTCCCGCTGACGCGATCGGACTATTTAACCTGTCAAACTGACACTCTTTTATTATTGTGCAACGAGTTATCGACATATAACCCGATAATATCGAAGTCATCATCATCATCTTCCAGGTTTAAACCTTTAAGGTTTGTTCCGGTCTCATGGGGGTGGGAATTGATCAGTCCACCGCTTTTTGGGTCGCCCTATTCTTCTTTTCCCACGTGGTCTATAGTGCAGGATTTGTTGAGGGATACGGCTATCGTCCATTCTAGTTACATGTTCCATCCAGTTATTCCTGTATTGGTCAATTTTTCCTAATATACTGAATATATTTAATTCCTGTCGTATCTCTTCACTTCTTTTATAATCAAACAATGTGTAGCCTGCTACTCTTCGTAGGAATTTCATTTCTGTTGATTCGATTTGCTTCTTTTCTTTCTGGGTGAGGGTCCAGTTTTCTGAGCCATACAATAGGGCAGGGACAGCCATTACTTTATAGAACTTCATCTTTGTTTCCTTGCTGGTTTCCTTCAAGTGTCGAGTAATAGTTCCACACATGTATCTGAATTTGTTTAACTTATTATATACATCTTTGTCTTCTGCGTATGTTACGTCAAAGCCTAAATATCTGAAACAGTTGACTTGCTCTATATTTTTGTCCACTATGAGAATCTTGGCTCTTATTGGTTCGTCTCCCTTAAAGGCCAACACTTTTGTTTTTACGTCAGATATTTCCAAATTGTAAGTTTTAGAGATGATATTTAGTTTATGTATCCCATATTGCAAGTTATCTTCTGTATTTGCCATGACTACTTGATCGTCAGCAAAGAGAATCGTGTCCATGTGTAAATTATTAATTTTGAAATGTGTTTTTATCTCTTTCTGCCATTCTTCAACGACTTGGTCAATATATATATTAAATAGCGACGGTGATAGAGGACATCCCTGTCGCACTCCACAGTTGATTGTTGCTGTTTTATTTTCTTGTTTTAATATCGAAGTACTTATAGTATTACTTTTGAATATATTGACATGGCAAAATACAAGAAATAAATTGCGACCACATCATCAAATTATTTTATTAAGAATCTTGGGTGGTTGGTTGGACATGCAGGGACGGCCACTTTAGGGAGCATTTTATCTTGCTTCCCTCCTGTAAGAATTTTGGGTGGTTGGTAGGGCACTGCAGAGATGGTCACTGTAGGGAGCTATTTCATCTTGTTCTTCCTCTAACAACACTGGAGTTGCTTGCAGTTAGTCGTTGGGTTTATTGTGTGGTTTGACTTGCATTCGTGTCGAGTGAAGTTTATCTTTCGCTCTAGTGTAGGTTCGAGTTAACTTGTTGCGTTTTGTTGTGTGATCTTTTGCTATGATTGGTTGGTCCAGCTGCTGTTGGATTTCGTGTGAGGTATTGTTGAGAGGTTGGAACGGTCGGTAACTATTCCATCTATTCCTTACTTGTAGGGTAGACTTTGGCTTTCCATCTTGTTATCCATTCAGGAGTGAGACACCTTTGCCGTCTCATTTCCGGTGTTCCGCTATCCGGTCACCGAGAATAGTGTTTCAGTGTGTAGTCGATCCTGTGCTGCCCACTAGATTAGTAGGGAATAGGGTTATTTTCTTTTGTCATCACAGAGGATGGTTGCCTATGATCGCGGTGTATCCTATGGGGTCCCGCGCCGGCTATCTATAGTCTGTGATGACTCCAAGCTTTTTCGGCCTTTTTCCAATTTAGAAATTCTCCGTTAGCTCGTTTGATTCCACCCTACGGTGACTGACGTGATATCGGACAATCCTTCTTCTGTGTCGTCCACTATTTTCTTTTCTAGAGGTTCTTAATCCCATACACTTTTTCACCACTCTCGCCTTTCATTTTCCTCTTCTCGGTAGGCAGCTTCCCAGTGGGTGTTGTGTAGACTTGGGCCTGGATCGGTTCATCCACCGGGCGCGCCTTTTCCATCCAGCAGCGACATATGTTCCGATGTCCTCTTCTGCACGACATTCATGTGGAGAACTGTTTATACCTTCATTCTTTTTCTCAATCTTCAATCTTTCAAGTCCCTTTTGTAATCTCCTTTTCCCTTTCGCCTTTCGTTGCTAATTTGTTGTTGGCCACCTATTCGTTTTTTTAAATTAGTTGGTATTGCGCTAGGTGTGCTTGAGGTCCACGTTTTCTTTTGTGTGGAGTTATTTGAGATCGTCTTTGAATCTGGAGAGTTTCGAAGTTTCGTTATCGTGCATTTATAGATTCTACGTCGGAAATTTATCTATTTTTAAGTGGGGGAAGAGTTGTTACGGGCTAAAAGTTGTAACGCTAGCCTCCGCGTAAATTATAATTACACAATAAAAATGTGTTTAATTTACGCATCGCCCAGTCTCGCGTTATCTCAAGTTACATTGCCCGTGATGATAAGCGCGCAGGGACCGACGTCACGTCCAAAGATAACAAGGAAGTACCGAGTCGAGTCGCGCGCCGCTATCCCCACTTGAGAACTTTTCCAGGGCACATAAAAGGAGCTGTACAGTTCAACCGCCACGAGATTCCCCAGATAGATTTCCAGCAAACACCTAGTTCCCGATTATTCCCCAGTCCTTCATCCTGTCCTGTCCAGAGAGTTCCTCCGTCGACTCCACCAGTACCTGAAAAATCCTGATAGCTAGTTCAATTTAGTGGTTCTAAAAGAACGTCTGAAACGCCAGCTAAATTTCCCTGTAAACTTCCTGATAGCTAGTTCAATTTAGTGGTTCTAAAAGAACGTCTGAAACGCCAGCTAAATTTCCCTGTAAACATCCTGATAGCTAGTTCAATTTAGTGGTTCTAAAAGAACGTCTGAAACGCCAGCTAAATTTCCCTGTAAACATCCTGTTAGCTAGTTCAATTTAGTGGTTCTGAAAGAACATCTGAAACGCCAGCTAATTTTCCCTGTGAAAATCCTGTACCGAAAACCGTTTGTAAACCTATAATAAACAGCGAAATGTCCAAATCCCAATTTGATACTTCGCTAAGCCGGCACAATTATTAAAACTGTAAATTGGGCGAGCCGTTTCACTGCTATTAATTACTAGAATTACAGTTAGCAACTCACCCAGGTGTCCGCTGAGACCTAGAGAATATTAGCCGCAAAGATCTCCTCCACAGAGCTCCGCAAACACGTGAACAATTGGAGGTTATCCAGCTGATCGAGGCGCCGCGACCACTGGTTGGATTTCGGCCGCAATATAGAGTTTCCCCGCTCCGAGGCAAAACCCCGGGGAGTGTATTAAACGACAAATCGTAGCCGCACAAACCAGGTGAGAAATAAGATAGTCGAACTAATTGTAGTTAATAATTCCGAGTAGCAAAACAACTAAGCTGTCAAACTGCGCTGCGCCGTCGCGCTCGTGCCGAAGAGCTACGAAATAGCGGCCCGGCCGTCCACGACGTCCCCGAACGAATCGCGCACGAGGTCATGCCCAGCACGAGCACAGAAGTGGCTGCCGTCTCCGTCAGAACCAGGAAGCCGCGTTTTTATACGATTGTCAATCTTGTTCAACATACATCTCATTTATTTAATTACACGAATATTTAATTTTGTATCATAGTTACACAAAATAAATTGTTATACAGGATACTCCGTTGGTGTTTGCTTATTTATGGTATATCTGAGGAACGATTGAACTCTTCTCCGATTTATAAGCTATCCCGTGGTAAATAAATTTTACAACCCTCTAGAAGCAGGGGCAAGTATTACAAAGTCATTTACAGTTATTCATTTAATTAATTGCCCTAATTTGTGCTAAAACTAACTTTTTGCCTTATCTTTCACTAAGTCTAACTTTGTATTCTTAAAACTGAGCATTCAGACCTTTTGCAAGTTCTATTTTGATCTAACGTAAGTTAGTTCCTAAAATTACAATGCATGAAAACTCCTAGAGTTTAGGCTTCACTCCGCGCATAAAGCTTTTTGGATTGCATATGCCAAGTTTCTTTCAAAAACCCCTCCAATTCCAATTTTCGAAATGTGTTTCCTTATCAGTCTTTTTGGGCCATTTCGCCATATTGTGTAGCTAGAGAATAGGTGCCTTTGTGAAATTTCGTTTTGAAATGAGCCTTAATGGGATTATTTCGCTGGCATATGGCCTGGAAATTCAGTTGTGCTGCGTTTTGAGCCTTCCGTGGTTGACGATGCAGTCCCCGGAGAGGTTATCTTTGCGACTTCCTAAGCCTCAAGCTTAGCTTGGATTTTACCTCGGCGAGCACATGTTTTCCTTTAGCGAAGCGGAGCCAGAACACCTAGGTTATGCTTCCTTAATGATATTAACTTGGATACTATGGTATAATAACCCTTTTAGCTCCATTTGTACGACCTCCATTTTTTTGCGATTTCCATTTGTACGGCGTCCTTTTTCGTGGCCCCCTTGTGACCCCTTATTATCGGGCGAAGATGGCCCCAGCTGCTGCCTTAAATTTGGCGAACACGAAGCTCCTCGCCTACATTTAGTGAAGGTAGAAGTCCCGGCGTAGGCTCCTTCATCGTCTCCATTATCTGCAGATCGTTGGCCCTGTACGAACCTTGATTAAGCACACACCGCTGCTTATCGGACCTTCCGTATGTGTTTTCTGCAGCCTGGAGAATTACAAGGTCGGTCGTATTTATCCTGTTTTGGGCCACTTGTAACTTGAGATCCATTTTTAACATGTGTTGTTGTGTCTGTGTTATTTCGTATCCGGCAAATGATTGAAAGCTTGTAGTTTGTATTTCATGCGCTTTACTCACCTTTTGGGGCAGTTTAGGTATTTGCTTTAATAATTTTGTTGCGGTAGTTCATTATATTAAGCTTTTGAGGTTAAAAGTCATTAAGATCGGTAGCGCCTTACGGTTCGTTCGAGTGTTAATAGTATTGCTTTTTGTACGGCATTTGCATGACAAGCCTTGATCCATTTTCGAGCGTCACGATTCGTTAGTGACATATCATTCGGTTGAATACAACTTCAGTATATATAATTGCAAGTAATTCAATGTAAGTTGCGCTTGCGACATTTTAATGCAGATTGATAAGTACTTTAGTTAACTATCGCTTTTTAAAGCGCTACGATAGGAAGCAAGATCTTGAATTCCGTGTAGGCGTTATTGTAATTTAAGGCAAACCTTCCATAGTGGGTAGTTGGGCGAATTCAACTAACCTATCTAAATTTAAGCTGTAATAAATGTGTCATAGCCATAGTGCTATCGACAACTTGTTAGTTTTGCATTTAGTCATTGGATTAGTCATTATGTGATTCGATTATGCACTTTAATATACTTTAACCTATTTATTTGAGATACGCTAATATATTTCGTTTATATTCCTACATTGATTATTTAAATTTATATGCTAATATTTTGGTGAGGTGTAATAAACGCTTTATGATTATTGTGATTTAAATCTGTGATATGCTGGTTTGGTTTGCCGTATATTTTTGTGTGTATTTTAATTGTGTTTGTATTTCTGTTTGCCGCAATTATACTGCCTTGACATCTTTGCCTGCGTATCTGATTTGTGCCTTTGCCGTTACCCTTTTATTTTCAGGTTTGGTTAGTGGCGCCTTCTGTAGTGTACTTTTTGTGCTGGGTTACTTGCTACTTGGCACCCATATTTTTATTTTTCAGCTAAAGCTTTTGAGTCTGTTGTTTTACCCACGACCGACCTCCGGCTGACTAGTCGGTTGCTTTTGCTTACTTCTTTTACAGTCGTTGTAACGGTAACAAGAACTTAATTGGCGCCCAACGTGTTTGAAGTCATCGGCTACACGTCGTGCATCACATCTATTTTATAATTAAATCGAATTTACCGCGAACAAAAAAAGTTGTAATGAAGTTTACCATCTTAACGGCATAAATATGAGCCTACAAGAATTCGAGTGCATCACAAAAGCAGACCATTTGCATGGATGGAACTGTGAAGGTTGTTTAAAACTGCAAGGCGCAGATGTTTTACCTGCGATAATTCAAACTACCCAAATAAGGACTCCTACGAACAGAGATATGCTGCCGCATTTGGATTTGGATATATCTCCTGCAGATATTGCTAAAAAGCTGAATGATATATGTGTGCAGTTGCATCTTACCCCACTTATCACAACAAATAATGCAGCTATCGAACACTATTACTGAAATGAATGAAAAAAATACAAACATTCAAGAGGACTTGGCACAAGTTAAAAAGAAAGTGGATTTGAATGAAAACCGAATTAATCAACTTGAAGAACTTGTGGAACACAAACAAAATCATATTAATGCATTGGAAAATAAATTAAATAATTTAGACCAGTACTCAAGAAATAAAAATATTGAGATGCACGGATTAAAAAAGCAAAAAAATGAAGACCTATCGAGTGCAATGGAGGTTATTGCTAATAAACTAAAAATACCAGGATTTAGTAAGGATCACATTGAAAGCATTCACAGACTCCCTTCGAAGAACGCAAATAATCCGGAGCCGGTTATAGTTCAATTCGCCAGAAGAACTACTAGGGACATGATAATGGGCAAAAAAAGTGCACAAAAATAACTAACGACATTGTAGAAAATTCTGGTGGTTCAATGATATACATAAACGAGAATCTCACACCTTATCATAAAAAACTTTTATGGAAGATAAAATCATTGAAAAATGAATTGAATTTTAAGTATATCTGGTCATATAAAGGTAACATTTACATCAGGTATGGGAGATAATACGGATGCAATTAATATACAAAATGAGAAAGATATCGAAAAACTGCAAGTTAATAAAACAGATGATAAATAGGTGTCTATCAGCATAGCGGATAATTCACCAAAAAATAACAATAACTTTAGTGTCTATTATCAAAATGTACGTGGATTACGAACAAAAGTAAATAATTTCTTTATGAACGTACATGAATGTGATTTCGAGTTAATTGTGCTAGTAGAAACTTGGTTACATGATGGAATTTTTTCTAGTGAACGTATAGATACAGGGTTTACAGATAAGATAGGGACTACGAACTAACAAAACTAACAAGAGGTGGTGGTGTACTAATAGCGGTTTCCTCATATATTTCATCGGAAAAAATAAAAATTCAATATGACAGTTTAACTTGGGACTTACTGTGTATTAAAATTAACAAAGTGGATAATCAATCTCTGTATAGTCTGTTTACTAAACATAAAAATCTGGTGTGATACACTCACACAACTTCCTTTTACAGTGATCTTATAATTAGTCAAAAATTTCAGTTTTAATTTTTAAGCATTTGTCAAAAATTTTCAAAAATTACGAATTCTACAAAAACGGTACAAAATAGAGCGTTAGTTAAAGAGACAAATTTTCTCTAAAATCTTAAGCAGAATTCAAAAATGTAATAATATACCGGGTGTTCTATTTAAATAGGAGTTAATAAAAAAAATTGAAAAAAAACAAAAGAAACCCACTTTAGAAGTATTCAACTGGAAAATCACCTATCTCACGTCAATGCACATTAAAAATGTAATAAAAATGTGAAGTTTTAAAAAATCGTTTGAGCCGTTTTTGAAAAAATCGAAAAAAACTGAAAAATCACAAGAGTAAACACCTACTTCCGGTTATGCGATTTTCTTCAAAAGCTTGCTGTCTTATCTACATAGTACACAAAACTTATATATGAAGTTTCAACGCCATACCTCTTTTCGTTTTTGAGATATTCTGTTCACAGACAGACAGACAGACAGACATACACACAGACAGACAGACACACAGACCAATGAAAAAAATATGTTTTTTGGGATCAGGGGACTCTAAAACGTGAAGATCTGTTGAAAACTCAATTTCGAATTTTTGGGGTGAATCCAATACTTCCTTTATCGTAAAAGGAAGTAAAAACACAAAGTGGCCTTTGATTTCTAAAATTTCATGGGTGTACTTCCAAAATGCATCTTTTGTCTAGGACTGTACTTACAAAAACGTACTAAAACAAATAGATTAAGTGTGTGACATTTAAGTAGCATCTGTCATAACTACTTTTAAGGATGTTAAACAAATACTGTGTTGGATGCTATTGATGTAGCATTTATTAATAAGTATTTTTATTACATTTTATAAAAGTTCAGGCAAGAATTTCCAGAATAGTATGTACTTTGACACTGAATTATTGATATTTATTAATTGTAATTTTTAAATTCAAAGTCAGCTTTATGCAGGTATGGAAACCTTTGAAAAACAAAATACACAATCCCTAGCAGACAAATTTTACGTACTATATGCCAATTTCAGAAAAATTTATATGCTTTTCTGTTTACTGAATGGCCTATATGTATTGGTTGTGTATATAACTCCGGATCAAGGACAGCGTGAGTACATGAATGTATTTGATGTTATTGGCAACTTGGATTTTCTATGGGAATCTCAAATTTTAATATTAGGCGATCTAAATTTAATTGAATTAGCTCAATACTACTTAAATGTGGAACCTTTGTACAATTGCTCAAATTTGTTTAGAACGTACATAAATTTTGTTGATTTTATTAATATTACCCAGAATAACTTAATCACAAACAAAATGGGGCGTATTTTAGATGTAGTATTCAGTAACATGCTTGCGGAAATTTCAAGAGAATCACAGGTGTTGGTATCTGAAGACAACTATCATCTCGCAGTGAATATAACATTAAGTAGTGAATCACAAAATATAAAGACTTTAAAATCATCAAACATTCCAATTTTTAATTTTAAGAAAGCGAACTTTAGGCTGCTATATGATTTAATTAAAAACACCAAAAGGCAGGAATGTATGCACTCTGCTGATGTAAATTTAAGAGTTAATCAGTTTTACACCAAACTTTATAATATTCTTACACAAACGGCCCCAGTTGTAAAGAAACGTCTTAGAAAACATCCCATTTGGTTTGAACTCAACATAATAAATATGATAAGAGAAAAAAAACATTACAGAAAGAAATTTAACCAACCTAAATTAAATTGTTATAACTTGCATTACAAAAGAATCAGAGCAAAATTAAAACAAGAAATTCAAAATTCATACTCAAGGTACTAAAACTCGGTTGAAACTGAATTAAGAGAAAAACCTGAACATTTCTGGAGTTTTGTCAGGAGTAGAGAGAAAAAGTCGAATTTACAAGCTGTATTATATTTTGAGGGACGTAAACTGGAAAGTGGCAATGAGATAGTACAAGGATTTGCAGATTATTTTCATACGGTATATACCCCATCGCAAAAAATATGTGAAAATGATTTAATACAACTGTCTTCAAATACAATCACCGTCTTACATATTAATAAAGATGAAATCTTTAAAGCTATTAGGAATTTAAAAAACAATAAATCGGTGGGTCCGGATGGTATTCCTGTATACATTTTAAAAGGTTGTGCTGAATACTTAGTTGATCCGCTATATAAAATAATTAACTTATCACTGGAATCTGGTATTTATCCCAATGAATGGTCAACGTCAAAGATATGCCCTATTTTCAAGTCTCGAGAACAAACACATGTTGAAAATTACCGTCCTGTTTGTATAATGTCTGTTTTTGCGAAAGTGTATGAATCAGTATTGTATAATAATATTTATAATCAAGCAAAAGAATTATTCGACATAAACCAAAATGGTTTTTTGAAATGCAGATCTACAGAAACCAATCTTTGCTATTTTACCCAAACTGCATCGGAAACGCTGCAAAGACGAAATCAGTTAGGTGTAGTGTACACGGATTTATGCAAAGCATTTGATAAAGTGGATTATTGCTGTCTGCTTATGATTTTATCGCAAATGGGCTTCACCATTAAACTTTTAAATCTTCTTAAATCGTATCTGTGTGAAAGGAAACAGTTTGTTGAGTGTATGGGGTACAAATCAATTTTTTTCTGGCTACATCGGGGGTACCACAAGGGTCAAACTTGGGTCCTTTATTATTTATACTATTCATAAACGACATGACCAAAAGTGTTAAATATTCTCACTGTTTATTATATGCCGATGATTTTAAAATTTTTAAAGAGGTTAGTACAGTTGAACATTGTCAAGAGTTACAATCAGATTTGGATACAGTGTATCAGTGGACCCAAAAGAACAACCTACAATTTAATATGAACAAATGTTTTGTTGTAACATATTCGAGGAAAATCAATAGCATTAACTGGTACTATGATATGAATTCTGTAACATTAGTTCGTCAAACTGAAATAAAAGATTTAGGTATTACATTTGACAATAAATTAAATTTCAATAAACACATAGAATTATTAATTAATCAATCCTATAAGACACTGGGTTTCCTATTACGCACATGTAAGCAATTTACAAACGTAGATACTCTCATAGTATTGTTCAACTGTCTAATAATGTCTAAACTAGAATATTTAGCAATAATATGGACCCCCTCCCTATACACTTACCAAATTGTTGCTCTTGAAAGAATTCAGTATAAATTTTTGCGGTACTGCTATTATACAAGGACAAATTCTAAATGGGAAGGCAATTATAAAGATATACTAGATCTGTTTCAAATTCAAACACTTGAAAAAAGAAGAAAAAAGTCAGATATAATTTTCTTATATAAAATCATTCATAGTATTTTGGATGCTCCATATATATTGAACTCAGTATACCTTCATGTTCCACATTTAGGCACTAGACACACTGTTTCTTTTTCATACAGCTGTCCAAGAACTAATTATCAAATGAATTCGCCGCTCATACGCATATGTAAATATTATACTAACATTGCACGGGTATTAGATATTGAAATGTCAATTGCACCTCGTTGGTTACTTTTTAATATGCAATAGCTCCCATTAATGTAATATGAAAATTAAACACCTTTTGTACTATTCTAAAATTATACTGTAAACGGTATAAGGGGTTACAGATTATGTATGTATGTATGTATTGCATTCGAGACTCTCGTTAGGGCGAGGTTCATCAATCAAGTCATCTATGAATGTTATTAAATGTCAGTTTGACTTTTAACCAGTATCAATATTGACAAATATACTTTCCCTTTTACAATTCAACGACTATTTCACCAAAGTAAGTATTGTTATTAAGTTATTTTACTCAATTAATTGTTTCTTCATTCCTTATTAAATATAGCTACCACAAACCTGACTTCCTTACACTTTTTCAGCTACTCACATCAAATACCAATGATCCCGTTGATTCCCAGCCACGAACAATTTCAGCCCATCCCCAATGCACCCTCAATCAACCAAAGAACCTCTCAAACATCAAAACTCCCGGCTCCTGCAGATCCAACCTCACTCCTCAAACCTCCAGTATGCAGCCGCAGAACTCAGCCCTCTGGTAATCTCCAACTAGCAAATAATTCCCAAACTAACCTCCTTTGTCCAGAGCTCCTTTCCTGTAGCAACCAAATCACGCCAGCACACGTCAGCAAACCAATTCGAGTTCTCTGTAGAATTCCCATCTTCAACAATGATTGTCAATTACACCTTTGCAATGCTTCAATAAATCCAAATCTATCCAAATGTTGTCGTTTCCTTCTTCTTTGTAGTTAATTAAATTGTATACCACAATCTCTTCACTGATTGTTTACTCACATCAACTCTAGTTTATCTGGTCACTTATATTCGTATTGTAATCTTGTTAAATACCTTCTTATTTGTACAACGCCAATTATTTCCAATATTAAAGTCAGAATTTATAAGTTTTTTTTATTAATTTTTACTAGATTTTTCAAAATACATACGTTCATAATTTAATTTGTTATTCAATCATATTTAAAAAAAAAATTCTCTAATCTAGTTACGATTATTGCTGCCCACTTCTTAAATTATCTAATCTGAAGTATACATAAAGTACACTTTTTTCTATAATAATTTTCAAGGTCAACTTTCTAGGGGATAAGTTGCATTCCTGCAGGGTCCCTAGTTTTAATAATGTTGGTACATAGATGTTTAGTTCTTTTTTTCCACTAAAAAAATGATTGTCATTTTGACAGATATGTCATAATTTAATACCGCTTGCTTCATTTTTATGTTTCTTGGTTTTCTTTTTTTATCCGATTTTATTGATGATGATGATGATTCCATGTTAAAAAAAGAAATTTGTCAAGAGTTCAAATTAAGAAACTTTGATATTAAAAATTGACACATAACCATAATTTTGAAAAAGTTCTACCAACACGAGGTATAAAAATTTCTTAGCGTTTTAATCACATATCTACCAACATTGTAACACTTTGAAAGTTATTATAGAAAAAAAACGTACTTCACTACAATTATATTATTGCAGAACAAGTATATTTATCTCACACTAACATTATCTTTTCGTCCAATCACCAATATGAAATAATCAAATGTTATAACTTTTCAAGATAAAATTACAGTTTACTTTATTTATTTAATCTGCATTTCCAAATTCAAATCAGCCAACAAATCTTTTTTAAATATTTCTAAATTTGACTGTATCAACATACCAACTTTATTTCTTTTAAATATTTCTGTGCTATGATTGACCATACCACTTTATGTATCATAATAATATATTTGAAGTCAACATGAAGAGATTGAAAAAAACATTGAAAACTATTGATTTTTGAGATGACACGTATCTCGTTCTGTTTGATTTTTATAGTATTTAGTTATTGTTTCTAATTTAAATTAATTTAATTATATTATATGTATATAAGAATACTCTTCATATAATTAGGTTTAACCTGTTGGAAGGTGCTGATAATAAATAAATAAATCATCCAAACAGCCAAAATCTCCCAACGTACATACATAGCTTAATCAAGGAAAACACAAGACCCGTAGTCAATGGAAAAACTCCCGTGACCCTGTAATTAATGCCAAGTTGAATAGACTAATTAGAACCGTAAAACAAGAACTAGAGCAACATAGAATCACAATATAGAATATCTACATAGAATTCCTTGACACAGGGGACCCCAAAATGTGGAAAGCGACCAGAAAAAATACTTAGACACCACTTCGAATTAATGGTCAAACCCACTCACCTGACAGGGAAAGAGCGAGATTTTTGTAGAACAACTAGAGAACACATTTACCATATCAGTAGACCAAGACAACATTGATCATTATCACCAAATAGATCGAAACCTGGAAAATACAGACCCAGCAGATATTACACTCACAGAACCTATCTCACCGTCTGAATTGCAACAACATATTAAGAAATTGAAACATAAGAAAGCCCCAGGTATAGACATGATCCCAAACCTGCTTCTCAAAAATCTACCAAATAAAGCAATGTGCTATCTAACAGCAATCTTCAATGTTAGTTTAAGAGTTGGATACTTCCCTGTCGCTTGAAAACAAGCAATCATAATAATGATCCCGAGGCCAGGTAAACAACATGACAATCTTATAATCTATCGATCCATTAGTCTTCTGTCCACCGTATCTAAACTACTTGAATGAGCCA
The DNA here is from genome assembly GCA_940337035.1 of Agriotes lineatus. Classification (NCBI taxonomy): domain Eukaryota; kingdom Metazoa; phylum Arthropoda; class Insecta; order Coleoptera; family Elateridae; genus Agriotes; species Agriotes lineatus. Next base: position 20,819 of record CALNHX010011780.1, read on the forward strand.
TACACTCTCGCTTAAAAAATTCCTGAATGATGATAATAATATACTCCCACAACACCAATTTGGCTTCAAAAGCTCACACTCAACTTCAAATCAACTACTCAGACTTACAGAAAGGCTAGAAGAAGGTTTTGAAAATAAGAAGCACACACTCATTGCCTTCATTGACGTAGCGCAAGCATTTGATAGAGTTTGGTTCAAAAATGATGAAAATAGAGGTACCTTCCTACTTATTACAAATGTTGCTTTCTTTTTAACAAAAATTAACCTTTCAAGTAACTCATATACCTCTACTATTCGCTAAATACGAGCAGGTGTCCCTCAAGGCTCGATATTAAGTCCTATTTTGTTTAATATATTTATGAACGACATACCCACACACCCAGGAGCGGACCTAGCAATGTATACAGATGATACTGCCTTAATCGCTCAGGATCAAGATATCCATAATGATGCTAATAACCTCCAGAAAAGTACTGATCAACTGCAACAGTGGTTCAACACATGGTGCATTAAAATAAATGCAGCTAAATGCGAATTGAAATTTTTTATCTTACGGCGACCACCGGATCCGCCTAATATAGTAATAAATAGCATCCCGATACAGTGGAACGCAAAAGATAAAGCTGTAAAATATCTAGGAATACATCTAGATAGAATATATTGTTACGTTCTTAACGTTCGGGCTATTTAAAATTATACGACAAACATGGGTTCAAACATTTATTTACAACAATGAATTATTACGATTATTGTTATTTACAAGCACACGAGAATTATCAAGCAGATTACAAATTAATACAAGCACTAACGAACTATCGATACATTTATTTATTTATACTCGTATCACTCTTAAACACTAACGATTATTAATGGTTGTTTATTTCTATTTGTTATATGTACACGCGGTTATTTATATGGGGGCTTCTAACAAGCCTCGACGTGAGTTCGAACTGCCCGGAGAATTCATTCAGAACTGCCTTGCGGGTGAACTCCGCCAGCTTATATATCGCGCCAGTAAATTCTTCCAGAAGCCTCCAGTTAATCTCGGAAACGGTGACGTGTCGCGTCAGGGCCGCTCTAGCATCGACTGGAAAATGAGTCATTCGCGTACACCTGCGTTCAAGGCCGCCCGTCGGCGGCCTATAATTCACGCGCCGGCAGCCGTCTCTGGAATTTCTAGTATAATCGAGGCATCGGGGCAAATAACCGTCAGCCGAATCGTTACAATATATATAAATAAAAAGTTTTAACTCAAACATATGCCAGGCTTGGAATGCTATACTCGATTATGTAGAAGAAATCCACCATTAAAAAAGAATGTGGTACCCTAATTTCTAAATCAGTAATATGACCTATCATCACCTATGGGTGTAATGTTTAGAGTGCCACTTCAAAAACCTACTTAAATAAACTGCAAGTTCTGCAAAGCAAAGTGTGCCGCATCATCACAAATGCCGACTGGTACATGAGCAACTCCCAACTGAATCGCGAAACCGGTACTTCTACCATACAGCAGTACATAACGAAAGCAGCTAAATCATTTGACGATACACTTAATCAGTGCGAGGGTGCGGTCCATTATAATCTAGGCCAACGAACACTGCACACCAGACTAAAGCGCAAGTTACCAATAGACTTATTACACAGTGACAGCGATAGTGAATAACGAATTGTTACTTGCGTAATAAAAAAAAATCACTTTGGTAACGGATTTTTAATGTGAATAATTCCAGTCAAGTACAACTTTAGGTACATTTCAAGACAAACGACCACTGACAATGACAATAGGCAGAAAATAATGAGCTAAAATCGGTTACAAATGTTTATATAGCTCCCTAAAGTTTAACGCCCTAAAACAACGCATCAATTGTTTAAATTAAAACTTAATTAGCTTAACTTACGTCAGGCTTTCTATGATTGACTAAACGGCATCGTGTGATTCATCGGCTATTTTTAATAACAAAAGATTCACGCGGGAACCAACCTTATAGAAAACGTGAGAACATGTTAAAAACACGGAAAATTCACATTTTACTTAATTCTTACCTACATGTCTAAATTGCTCTAAAATTCATATGTGCACAGGACGCTCTCATGGCGAAGTGCTTGATTCAATTTTGTTCGGATCCCCCGGAGGTTTGCTGAGGAAATAACCTGCAGATAGCTGCTCCGCTGTCCATTGACGCCATGACGAAAACCTCCAGCTTCCACCTTGTTGCCATCCACATAGACCTCCCACTGAAGCATGCCAGTTCGCCAAGTGATCTAATTTCGTTAGATTTTTGCCTAAATATGGTTATTTAAGGTAATACGTCTTTGTTTTGCAATTTCTGACCCTCACAAGTTTACTATTGTTGCAGGAGTGTTCAGCTATACTCGTAGCTAGGTTTGGCTAGCTGCTTGAGCCCTAGCAACCTTGGATATTGCCTGTCTTCACTCGAACTGTGGTGCAGTTGTGTCGGACAATATTACTGCCTCAGAACTGTGTTACGTGCAGTCTCCAGTTGTCTTGACTCCACCAGTGCCTCGAATATGTGCTCCACGACTTATAGAACATTGACAAACACATCTCGAACAGTACCGTATGTATCGTCACATCTGTTCGTAACTCGAAAGCACACGCACTGTCACCAATTGTATTACTCTGCCATTTTGAACGCATATACTACTCAAAAATGAATAGGGATATTGCTTTATTATGGATTTCTGCCAATTAATTTAATCGGCTTTGTATACATAGAGTAGAATGTACAATACACGAATAAAATACAGCAAAAAAATCAAGGTAGTTATAGTCAAAAAGATAGTGGAACAAATTTTTGTATTTGCTACATTTTTTTCTGTAAGTAGAATTAAGTTAATTTATCTGAATTCATTTTCATTTACTGAATTATCGAATATTTAAGTTTGAAAAACATGCAACGAAACCATCTCTCTCGGGAGCAAGCAAATGTGGTGGTTCAAATGCATCAGATAGGACACCTTCAGGTAGAAATCGCCAATGTCTTTAACACCTCGCAAAGTGTAATTTCCCGTATACTTTCGAGATTCAGAGAAACTGGCTCTACTTCAAGACGACCTGGTAGTGGGTCTGGGCGCATCACCACGCCACGAGAAGACCGGCATCTTGTTATTCAGGCAAGAAGACGGCCATTTTCTACTGCTCGGCAACTTCTGCAAAACCTTTTAGACTCCAGAGGAACTCAGGTTTGCGACCAGACGGTTCGTAACCGTCTAAAAGAAGTAGGATTGGCTTCCTATAGACCTGTCCGACGTATACCACTAACACCTACTCATCGGGGACAAAGATTACACTGGGCCAATCAAAGACTTTTGGAAGCTACTCCTTGGGAGTTCGTTATGTTTTGTGATGAGTCTCGATTTTGTATACACAACGACAGCCGACGGCAGAGAGTCTACAGAAGTCAGGGAAATAGTCTTTTGCCTCAGTATATCCAGCCGATTGTGCCAGTTGGCGGTGGTGGTGTTATGGTGTGGGCAGGAATATGTTTTGGTTGGCGTACTGACCTCATTCTCTTTGATGCAACCGTCACTGCTCAAAGGTATGAAATCGAGATTATCAGAGAATATGTTTCGGACGGCCGCGATTTTATTGGACAAGAAAATGTCATTCTTTTGGATGATAATGCTCGTCCCCATCGTGGAATGAATGTGATACAAGCACTAGAAAATCCGGAAATTAATCACTTACCTCTTCCTCCGGTTTCACCAGATCTGAATCCCATTGAGCACGTTTGGGATATGCTTCAAAGACGGCTTGATAATCACGTTCCCCATCCTCACACCATCCGAGAGCTAAGAAATGCGTTACCTCTGCTTTGGGACGAAATACCCCAGCAAGACATTAACAGGTGTATTCAAAGTATGCCAGAAAGGTGTAGAGCAGTGATTACAGTTCGAGGTGGTGTTACGCGCTATTAGGGACGGTCAAATGCTAAATACTAAGAAGTTAATTGTTGATATTTTTTTAACATTGATGTTTTTTGGTGATTAGAGATGTCAGAATTTATCGAGTTCATTAATTTTTATGCATTTTCTTCTACTTTTTGTTGTACATACATTAAAATTAGTTTCTGTTTGGCAAAAATACATAGTACAGCAATATCCCTATTCATTTTTGAGTAGTTAGATCTGTGTAACTCGAATGTTCGTTGCTATTTAAGCTCTGTGTTTAAGACTATAACTTACTGCTGAATGTTAAAAACAATTTATCATATTTTAACCTTTTGGACTTTGCATGAAACTTGAAATAGTTACATTTTTTCCAATTACAAACATTTATTTTTAGAATCCTTTTCATATTCAGTCCTCTGCTAGTTACCTTGTTAATTATCATTTATTCTTACTAATTTGCAAATTGTTTTTTCGCATTCTACTTTTACTTACGAAGGTGAAGTATTTGACTCAAATGGCTGTAAAATATTTGTGCCCTGATGAAAACAGCAGAGCGATTTTTAGATTTCTATGGTTTTTAAATGATCCGGTAAATTCTAAATTCCTTTTTCAATACAATAGTTCACGAATTTCAGAGCCTATAAAGCATCCCTACTCGTCTTGAGCTATAGTAACGACACGTCAGAAAAGACCATGCGACCAAGTAATATAGGCACCCATTTCACTGAAAACTATGTTTGAAAAACTAAATTTGACAGTAACAGTGGTGTGCCACATATTAAAAAATTAATATACGATAGGAAGTTACTTACCGAAACAATTCAGGCGTAAGTAACTTAGGTCTGAATAGGACTATTGTCTGTGTACAGGAAATAAAGTGTCGTAAGTTAATATTAGCACGTAAGAATACAAAACTGTACCGCGAATCTCGAAGCTCAAAATTGTTGAATGGGAAACTAAATTCTCAAAATTCACTGATAACGTTATTACGCTGGTTTTGGGGAAAATGTAAAAATACACGAAAATGTCCAATATAATCGTGGTCATTTGTTAATATTCTAAACAACTAAGTGTTATGTACTGTAATAAAACAATAACTTCCCGTGACTTCGTGACACTTCGCTGAACCATACAGAGCAGTCAAGCTGCAAGAACAGACATGTTACAAAGATATAATTACATTCATTTGCAAATTAAAATAACATTGCAGATGGGTTTCGAACTCAGCGCCTGCGGAAGGGATTTCAACGGGAAGTCAGCAGGCCGCGCGTATCTTCAGATAAAGAAAAAATAGACGTTTCATTTTTAAAGGTGTTCACATTGTATATATTTGACCGAAATTTTATCGGTTTCATGTCAGTTAGACATACATATTGTGTGACAACAAGCACCACATTAAACAGCTAATATTTATATAATAGCTTCTTTTTTGTTATCCCTTATTTAATTTTCAAATCAATTATGTATTTTCAATAATTATCTTAATCGAGTACTTTTATCAGGGAGGTTCGCCAATCTAGTGATCTGTTAATTGAATTTTAAATTGTATTCTTAAAATCTTTGACTACTAAATGACATTTAACGTCCACTTGACTTCTACACTTTTTCAAACCAGATATTGACAATTATACTTTACATTGAAACACATATCAATCAATTCACCTACGTAAGTACTGTAGCAAGTTTATTTTTACACTTTCTTTTACTGATTGTTATTCAAACAGCTTTTATAAATTCTTTACACAAACCTTTAAACTTCTCTAGCTTTCACTGTAAAAATCCAACCAACAACAGCTTCCGATGTCGACAGTCTGCAACGCCTACCGCTTATTCCTCAAACAGTAACAACTATGATGGTCCGTCAACCCTCGAACTGCATCTATCCTGTCAATAACTCCTACTGTTTTTGGAATCCAGTCCTGCTCCCTTTTAAACGTCACCGTCACACCAATCGACTCCAGTTAAGTTTCAGTATTATTTATGATCCAGATCTAACCTTGTTTATTCTGCAGATAGTCCTATGTCTCCAGCAACACCCAATAAAATTATCCAAATCAATCAGCTAATTATGACAACCTCCTTTCAAATGCTTGACTTGTTTTCCATGCAACCACCATTGTCGCCAATGAATCCTTATTATGTCTTGTATGTATCAATAAATCCAAATCCTATTCAAATAATATAATCTCTTGTGTTACTTATTTGCGATTCACTATATGGTACAATCTCTTCACCGATTGTATATCTTTATTAAATCCAAGTTATATTCTCACCTATTACACCACGTAGATTTGTTTATAGCCCCTTTACTGTGTATTCTTCAAATAATTGTACAAAATAAGGCATAAATTTCTTACTTTTTTATTCTCCAAATTAGTTATTTCCAAAATACGTGTACATTTTTTATGAGTTGTTTATGTAACTAACTAAACAATTTTTTCCTATTAGATACAATTCTTATTGCCCTCTTATAAATTTTAAATATCCTCTTATTGCATGCTATTAATTCTTATTATTCTAACAAATACATTTGTCAATTGTAATCTTGGCTTGAAACTTTATTAAAATTAAACTCAACCATCAAATTTGTATACTCAATTACTATTTCATTATCAAATTACCTCATCCATTGTCTCAATTAACTTTCATTATTCATTTAAAAATTAACACCCAATTTTATCTCAACACCTTAAGATTTGATTGTAGTAATCTTTCAAATTTATTACTTTTATATTTTTATCTTTCAACCACCTTTAGTGTATCACAACAATATAATCCACATGCAAAATATCGCCTAACAGTTTTTGAGTTCTACCGGCAAGAGACAGACAGACAAACAGACGGAATTGAGAAAACCTATTTTTCGTCACCTGGAGACGCTGAAACGCGATGATCTGAAAAAATCTATTTTATTTTTTCGCGATTAAAACACTCCCTACACCTTTTAGACAAGGGAAGTAAAAATGGTTTCAGAAGAGCGCACAGCATCAATTAGGCAAAGTAGTAAAAATTCCTAATTGGAGTGAAGTTTTTCACGAGCTCAAACAAACTATTGAAAGCACATAATCAATGCTGATATAGATAATACACTACAATCGTATACAGAAGGAAACAAATGCTTCGCATAATAATTGTCGAGTAGGTTACATATACTCGTACTACTGAAACTGCCCGTTTACGGTTATTAATAAAAAAAATGGGCACAGCATAAAATTTTAAAAAAAGACAGACATAGCAAATGACATTTGGCAAACAACAGATGGTTGTTCACCAGCTAGAAAATTACAATTATCGTAAATCGGGAAACAACTGCATACCAAAACTTATAATTAAAACTTTAAGTTCTACGATGAGCAATCTCAACAATGGAATGGCCATAAACCATCCATTTACCTCGGGACGAAAAGCGTGAGGTGCGCGAAATGTGGTAACGATTGAAAAACCTGGCCTTAAACAGACATTTCTGTCACAACTCTGGAATCCAACAGACGGACAAGCGCCACCCTGTTCGTATTTTATGGAATTGTTTTTTTGTTTGTAATGGACAAGGTCTAGGCATGCGGAGTACCAGATACCTTAGACACCGACTACTTTGGTCACATGGTCATATGGAACCAAGTTTTGACCTATTCTTGCTGTTCTAAATCCAACGTTGCTATAGTATATTCCTAACCCTAATATGTCAAGTGGGCTTGCGATTACAAGGTATTATTTGAATGTGTCTTTACTGTCAGTTTAATTTTAATCAAATGAAATCTGGTGTAGGTACCCACTTTTACTTATTTTGTTGTTATAAATTTTATGTATTAACTATCTACAAGCTACTATCATATAATTTTAGTTTCTTTTCCAAAAATCAATTGCTTCCTCTCCTAAACCTAATATCTCATATATTTTATTGCAAAACCCGGCAATACAATATGCAAGCTATTTCAGAATTAAGTCGGTAAATTACAGGAATTATCATGTTAGAGTATGATTTGTAAGTAAGGAGCAATAGTATGGTAAATTAGTTCCTGCCAAACTAAGCTGACTTAAAATTTGGCCATTTTCTGCATTCATCGCTTAACAGGAAAAATGGACTTCTTCGGTTTTGGAATCAAGCTTCCCAATTAAGTAATCAAAATGTAATAAGAAGCTCAAGGTGTAAAACCAAAACACATTAAAGAGTGTTTGTGCTTTTACCCAAAAAAGCAAGTTTTCATTTTGTCAATTTACGTTTTTACCGCATTGCAATTGTTCTTGCTTCTAAAGACTTTTTTTACTATTTTTTTGGAACAAAATTTTGCTCCCGAGGGTTCTTGAGATTGCCAAAAAAATTTTGAAACCAAATTCGGCCCACCTTAACCATTCTTAAAATAATCCAAATAGGTAGCGTAAGCCCCTTAACGGTCTGCACACATATTTGATGTGTTATTTCAGATAAAAGACGCTGTATACATCGTAACAGTAACATTCGCTGACGAAATGCCTCTTCTCGCAAATCATGAAAATCCTGTAATTGCCTCATCTTAGAAAATAACCCTAAAGCTAGAAACTAAAAAATAGTTGATAGCAGGCATAAGCTAAAAATTATTGCAAAGTTATCAATTCGTGACAGTCAAATGAGATAGAAAATACATATATAAATTAGTATAACAAAGACGTGATGGGACGCGATATGGAGAGCGGCGACCGACAGTTGGGCCACTGATTCTTCTCAAATCTCGAGAGTACTAGCAAATTTACCGAGCTGCCGGTACACAGGCCACGTGGCTTCCGCTACTATCCGATGCGGATAGGAAAGACCGATGACGAAGCATTTGACTCCGGCGAGGGCTCAGACACAGAAATATATTATTCGAGTGTTCATTGGACGCGTAGCACAAAGGTATGGCTGAGAGGCAC
>CALNHX010011781.1:0-29613 GCA_940337035.1 Agriotes lineatus
CGGATGGAAACTCTATCCATCGTGACAAAGCAGCCACTGTTACAATCTACAGCATTTTTGTCGTACAGTATTTTAAGTGACTCTACAATCCATAAGCAAGTCAGTTATAATTGAACAAAGACGAAGGATACCTTAGAAGAAGATAACTACTATCTTGACTAACCACTTCACTTTGCTTTGTCATTCGTCAAACACCTACATAACCTCATTTTTCGTGTATTATTTTTATTTTGAAACTCGGGTACAACCTATAACGCACCCAAAAACAGACTCTGGTAAACTGGGATGCGTAGGCTACTGTTTGCTATGATGGTTAGTTTATTTAAAGGTTTGACAAGAACGGAAAATGTCAATCACATCTACTTGAACTTAGTTGCACACCAACAGCTGGTATGTCGATATATATGTAACTCGATCACGTTTTTGTCGTCACAATGCGACGCTACATCCCCTTCGCTCAATTCGAGCCGTCAAAGTGATAGGATTGGATTTACTTCACGCATCCGATCGAAATTTTAAACTAGATGGTTTACCTTGTAAAATTAAAGTGGATGGGCACGAGCGGATTGAGTTTCCATCTAATAGAAGCCCCGAGATAAACGTACTCATAGACTAAATTATTAGTCCGTCAATATGATTCTTATCAAAATAATAATTAAACATTTGGATTATTTGTCATTTCTGATTTCTTACTGAAATTTAAACGATTTCAGAAAAAATAGGATACATAATACGCCAGGGAAGTGTCCTTAGTGAACTCGAAGGTTTACAATACTCGGCCTAACGGCCTCGTATTGCCGTATTTCAAACTTCCTAGTTCTGAAAAGTGTCATTTTCCTGACTTGTTATGTAATATATGATAAAATATACTATTATTATCCCGCTGTGACGCCAAGAATCCGCATATATTCGTTTGGTCCTAAATTTATAAAAGTATTCCTAGGTATGAAATTATTTTTGAAAGAACAAATTAATTAGTAATTAAAAAAAGTACAATTTATGTAGTAAAAGAACAACATAAATATTTGAGATTTGTTTACTGAATGAGAGATTGGATACGTTTACTGTTGAGTGGTGAATAGTGCATCAGAAGGGTTCTAGCATATGAGTTGATTTGATTAAGATAGTTGTTTATTAATATTAGAGTTTAGATCATAATTTATATTAAATGGCAATCAGAATAATTTAATAGATAACTTGAATTAAAGTGAAAAGCAGACTCAAATGATTATTTCAAAAAAGTCAATTATAAAATGTCAGAATAAAATATATCATATAGAAATGTATACAGGAGTGTTAGCTTGTAAAAAATTTGATATAATAATTATTGCTACGGAAATTGGAGAGATGGTAATTTTAAAAAATCAAAAATGTAACATGTATCCGACATAATAATTTTCATTGTTTGCTTGCTTGCTTGCTTGACGCCACTTTGAGAGCGAACCCGTGGGCCGAATTGGCTGATTTTGGTGTTAATCGACTCAGGGCGACGCAAGTAAGCCAGTAGTGGGGTTTTCAAATTTTTATAAGTGACTTTTTTATGTGAAATAGCTAACCTCAGAATTAACTCGACACACAAAATGGATCACTCTTGTACAAATTGCATTAAATGAATTATTTCGCGCCCAATTTGGGTGCAGAACCCTAGTTTCTAATAAAAGTAAATTGAAAGAATAGAATAGAATAGAATAGATTTGTATTTGTGAGAATCTCAATTTGTACATAAATAAATAAAATATAATAATCTTTCTTGAAGTGAGATACCAAAAAGTACTGAGTACTTGTCCCTGGTATTCACATAAGTAAAATAAAATAAACCTTAATAATTAAACAACTGAATTTATAATTAACCTTATGTAGAAATAATTTTAAATGTAAAAAGAAAAGCAAAGAAAGACCCAATCCTACATCTAGAAAAAACTCTGCATCACAGTCGTTAGTTTGAATAGAGAATCAGCAATCTGCTTCTTTACTTTATTTGTCACTTTACTTGTGCACTTTAGTTTGTTAGGTAACAAGTTGTACGTTTTTGACCCTATGTAAACAAAACACTGCTGGCCCTTTTTAGTTTTCATGAGAGGCGGTTTGATGTTATTGTTGACAATACTTCTAGTTCGCATTAACCTTGTTTCTTGTTCAATGCTCTCAAAATCTACCCTATGTTGTATCACATATAATACACTAGTGTAACCGAACAATTGCCTAATGTCTAAAACCTTTGCTTCCTTATACAATAAGAGATCTGTTGGATAACATTTTTCTTTTCCTAATATAATTTTTAATATCATTTTGTGAAGGACCTTTTAATAAAACGATGTATGTTATCTGATTGGTGTACCGAAGGTTGTGTGTAATTAAATGAATGAAACGAATTTTAATAACTGAATAATAAAGAAGGTTACAAATGGTACAAAAAAGAATGAGAACAGCTGAGAATAATAAAATAGTCTTCATGGAATAATAAGGTCTGCAGAGGATTTGGATAAACAGCATAAAAGTCACTATTAGTCATCCTTTTTTATTTGGAACTTCATGTCAATTGCTGTCAGGTAAATACTTCTCCAATTAAGCCGGAATTGGATGCACACTGCATGTGAATATACGTTCGAACTTGTAATCAAATGGATTTCTGCATTTGATTTGGATTTTGACTTGGGTAGCATCACTGTTCTTGTGGTACGTCTGAATTGTCATGTAATAATTCGATAAAGAGCATTGTTGTTGCAGTTGGACGTAAGATGATTCTTAAGAACTGGGGAGCTTGCATTGGAGGTGAGAGCAGTGTGGATTGCTGCTAGCTTGGTGGCTGTTACAGGGAGGGCGATTCTGGTAGACTGAGATTGTTTGCAGTGGTGGTGTCTAGATTAGAACTGTATAGGAAGTAATCAGCAATGGCAGCTGTTACAAGGAGCTGTATTTAAATAGGGTTTCCAGAGGATTATGAGGCGGACTGCTTGTGTTCACTCGACTGGCATGCTGTGTGGCGTGCTTTAGTGAGCGTAAAAAAGTGTATGTTAAAAAATCTAAAGAAAATAAGTCCTTAATAGTGAGTGAAATACATATTTGAAAGAACTTCTTACTTACTTTAATAGATATTTGAAGTAATAATGTGTGTAACAGATATCATTTGATTGACTTTTCACTTTCATAAATTTTTGACTTTGACAGTTGTAGAAATGTTATAATATTTTTAAGTAATTTTCATTATATTAATCAACTATAACAAATAATGATTTGAATGGACCTAACTTGAGTTAAGAGTAGCTGTTCTCATAGAGCTAGCAAAATAAAAATTTACTAAAAATTAAATTTATGAAAGGACATATATTGTTATGATACAACCCTAAAGGTGTATTGGAATAAAATTTGTTAAAATTGGGAAATTACAGTGGGTTGGAAATAGTTTGGATTTATTCTGGGATAAGACGGATATGTGAATGCAACATAGCTATTTGAAAATAACAAGTGGATTTGAAAATAAAGTAATATTGATAAAATACAGTTTGAAAATGTATGACAAATGCTAATTTTAAAAATAAAATTTTGTAGGTTGAGCTCAAATAGCTAAGACTAGAGTGTATAAAAAGGGAAATGAGGTAGTTAAGAAATGTCTTTCTAATTATTAGAAATAACAAACTGAAAGTATGTAGAAAAACGATTTTTTCTAATTAAAATATTGAATATAACCCTGTTATATTTGAGTAATGTTTTGGATAATATAAATGGGGTAAAAATACAATAAGATTTGTCGCAAGTACATTGGAGCTGGTAGACGTCTTCTATCTTTAGTCTGGGCAAAGAATCTCTGTTGGAAGGTATGGTACAATAACAAAAGTTGAACAATTGATTCCTTACAACAAAGATTCTTTGCCCAGGATGTATGTTGGGTTAGAAGTGATGTTCCCTACTATGGTGGCATTGGGGTGGATGCTGGATTTTTAGAAGTGTCGTGTGTTAGATGTTTATAGAGAGTAGCATAGACATCATTGCTGCTGGAAACAGCTCGTCTTCTAGCACCGTTTGTAAATGGTGTAAAGCTAAATTAGTTTATGGTTTTTTTTAATGTAATGTGTGTAAGTGTAATGTAAAAATTCTTGACGATCAAACTATAATATGTTGTGAAGACGTGTCTAATTCACATAGTGATGATTTTTCCAACGCTAAGAAAAAGGTAGACATTCATATTTTTAAATATATTGTGGATCAAAAAGACACTTTAATACACAAATTGTATAATAAAATTGAGTTATTACACAAACATATCAAAGTAATAAGTTTAGTGTTCGTGACTATAAAGCAGATGCTGCTTTGTTGAAAGAAAGACATTCGTAGCAAGTGGTACAATTAATAATACTGTAGTACAATGTGCTCGATCGGAGAAAAATTTAATAAACACTGTAAGCTAACGCCTGTTGAAAGCTAAGACCCAAAGTTGAGTATACAAAAAACATGTTCTAAAAAAATCCACCTATAGACAACTGTAAAAGAACATATACATGATTTTTGTAACACTAATTCATTAAGAGGAGTAGATTAAAGTTTTTAGAAGTCATTTAAGTAGATATTAAATATCATTGAAAAATATTTCTCCTTAAAAGAGCCTTGCATCAAAAACGTAAAAATTATGCGAACATATTACTTTTTGGTAGATAATAAAAAATCTGACGGGGTAATTAACATTTTATTTTATATTTTACAAGGTTATATATTTAAAGTCCTACGCCTCAAAAAATTTGAATTTTAAAATTAAGTTTTGGTATATGAAATTTTGAAAAAATTTTAAAAATTGAAAAATTAAATTTTAGCTAAAGTTAAAAAATATGTATTTCTAGCCTTGAGATTGTTGAGTTAGATAAACCTAACACACGCTAAAAATATCTCATTGACATCTTACTTAATTTCCGAAAAATAGCACTTTTTGAATTTTGACAATTTCGCCATTTTCTAAATAAGTAAAAATCAATGGGTTTATATGATAGAGGCTAAATAGGTTTTCAGACAAGTATAAATTGTTGTCGTAATAGGTTTTTTTTGAAAAATCAAACAAAAGTTTTTTTCCATATACCGACTTTTTGGCGGCCACTGTATGCAAACAAACTAAACAGAAGCATATTACTTTAATAAAAATTACAAAAATGTTTAACTCTGCCAATCTCCCACTAGAGACATGGAATGTTATTTCCGAATTGTCCAATAAAAATAAAAAGCTAAATATCATTGTCTTTAATATCAACGGTATTGCAACTGAGGATCAGCAACTGGTAGCAGAACAATTTAATAATTTTTTTATCGGGGCTCCCTGGATGTAATAAAACAAATTAATAAAACGAAAAGAATAATAAATGTAATTTTTCGACTCCTATTTCCTAAAGGAGGCTATTACGAGGGGAACTAGAAAAATTATCTACCTAGCCATGATAGAAACAATTGATAAGCTTCAGCTTGTAATGTCAAACAGTGACAAGTCTTTCATTGTTGCATGAAAAATTTGATTCATATCCGCCAGTAATTTTATAGTTTGTGGAGTGTTTTGTGTCTAAAAATGAGTCTTTTGAAATTAGAGCATCGAAGTGTTAGAAAATTCCTTACAAAGGAAGGCAACAATCCGAAAAAGATTCGCGAACGAATGATTGCGGTGTATGGAGACGATGCTCCGTCATACTTCACAATTAAATTTTGGTCAAAACAATTTCGGTGGGGACGGGAATCTATAGAAGATGAACCCAGAAGTGGAAGACCTGCAGAAGCGACAAATGTTGAAATGTGCAAGAAAGTGGAAGCCATGGTTCTTGAGGATCGCCGTATAGAAGTCTTCACCATTGCTACAGCATTGAAAATATCCGAACCTAGCGTTTTGACAATATTGCACGACAAACTGGGCATGAGTAAAGTTTCAGCAAGGTGGTTTCCCAGATTATTGTCTCCTGAGCAAAAGCTGCCTAGACAGCAAATTTGTAGAAACAACTTGGAATCTTTGGAAGCGGACCCCGACTTCTTAATGCGGATAGTGACTGGTGATGAGACTTGGGTAGATCATTGGGACCCTGAGACGAAATTAGAGTCTATGCAATGGGTGCATAAGGGGTCTCCTCCCCCAAAGAAGGCCCGCACGCAAACTTCAGCTGGAAAACTCATGGCAACCATCTTTTGGAACATGCAAGGTATTTTTTTGATTGAATATATGCCTAAAGGTTCTACAATCACTGCAGATGTTTATGGTAACACCCTCAAAAAGCTGCGTACAGTTATTGTCAAAGAACGTCCAAATTTATCACAAGGTGAATCGCTCATACTTTATGACAACGCGACCGTGCATAAGGCCGCCAAAATCAAACCAATTCTGCAGAAATGCCGCTTTATTGAGCTAAACCATCCACCTTATAGTCCGGATCTGGCACCGTCCGACTGCTATCTATTCAGAAACCTAAAAAAATCTCAGAGGGCGTCGTTTTGAAACAGACGAGCATTTGAAGGAGGCAGTCAAGGACTATTTTGAGACTCAAGAAGAATCTTTTTTTTTTCAACGGGAATTAACTCTTTGAAGGACAAATGGCATAAGTGCATTGAAGTTGGGGGAGATTATATTGAAAAATCAAATTATTTAAAAAACCGTATGTAATTCGTTTCGTAGTTAGGTAGATAACTTTTCTAGTTCCCCTCGTATTTAACCCTTTCGATATGTCAAAAACATGTTGTTATTGCATACTATGCAATAAAAAAATTATGGCACACATCTGTCACTTTATTGCATACTTCTATCAAAACTGTTTCTTAAATGTGGTGAGTTTTCAATTTAAAGCAATGAAGGCATACCTAACATGATTTGTCAATTTAAAATGACGTTTAGCATAAATATGTGGTAGTCAAAAAAAATATGTACAAAACGGATATCTAAAGCTTCGTTTTGTACTTTCACACGCGTGCAAGGACTATTATCTACGGCAGTGTATAAAATTTACTTTTAGTTGGCAGTTTTAAGTTTGTAAAACAACTGTTTACTAACATGTTTTCATTAGTTTACGTCGTCGGTAGCAACGTGTTTTAAAATTTTTAACCACGTAAAATTAAGACCGAATTCTAATTTATATTTAAATATTTTTTTTAATTTACCGTGTATTCTAAAGTATGATCAAACATTATTTTCATCTAGTATGGTCATGGAATACTTCCTAATTTAATAAATGCAACTACATTTATACTTAAAGGTCAAACTTGACATTTGCTTTTTTATGTGAGTTATAGTTGCATTCATAAATTAGGAAGTATTCCACGGCCATACTAAATGAAAATAATTTTTGATCATACTATAGATTCTATCGTAGATAAAATATTGTAAGATAAACATGCGTAAAGCATCTTTAGTCACTCGGGGGGCTTAAAACGCTCGCTCACTCGCATTTTAACTCTGCCCCATTCGTGGCTAAAGACCAGCTTTACGCACTTGTATCGTAAATTACTATATTCTCGTTTTTAAACCCTTTTACAGAAGACGAGTTATACAATATACTAAAAAATAAACTAAAAAAATTTGCAAATTTATATTTGGATCCATGTTTTGATCGTTTTCCATATTGTTAAGTAATCTGGTAATTGTGTTTTTGGAATTAATTCCCTAGTCATAGCTACCAGTAACTGATTTAATTTCTTTTCATCACCGTACACATATCTAGATATGAAGTCATCTACTAAATTATTCTTACTCTTGCAATATTTTATTTTGAGTTTATATTCTTGTAAATACATTCTCCATCGCATCAAACGAGCACTCAAAGCTTTACAGCTGCTTAAAAGTTCTAAAGCTTTATAGTCTGTTAGAATTATAGTTTCATATCCTAAAATATAAGTTCTAAATTTTTTAAGCAAATACTAATTCAGTGGCCATATAACTCTTTTTAGCTTCTAATAATGTTCTACTGGCAAAAATAACATTTCCTGTTGAGCCATCTTCGTTCATTTCAATCAAATGTGCTCCTAATGCACAAACCTGATGCATCAGTTGCAAAATAAAATATTTTGTTGAAATCTGGATGTGATCGAGTTACTATTTTGATAAATCTTTCCTTTATTTGTTGAAAAGCTTCTTGTTCCTCATGTCCCCATTTCCACTTATTATTTTTCTTTAATAAATATGTAAGTTTAACTACAGACGTAGCATAATTGCACACAAATTTTCTACAGAAATTACATACTCCTAAAAATGACTGTAATTCTTTCTTGCTTTTAGGTGGTTTAAAATCTTGAATAGTTTTTATTTTAGCAGGATCTACATTAATACCTTGATGACTAATTACATATCTTAAAAATTTTATCTGATCTATCAATAGATCTGTTTTATCAGCATTAACTGTCATACCAGCTATTCTAAGTTTCTCTAAAACCAATGCTAATTGATTTATATGTTCCTCTAACGTTCTAGAAGCTAAAGGGTTACAATGCTGTAGCAATGGTGAAGACTTTTATACGGCGATCCTCAAGAACCATGGCTTCCACTTTCTTGCACATTTCAACATTTGTCGCTTCTGCAGGTCTTCCACTTCTGGGATCATCTTCTATAGATTCCCGTCCCCACCGAAATTGTTTTGACCAAAATTTAATTGTGAAATATGACGGATCATCGTCTCCATACACTTCGATGCTCTAATTTCAAAAGACTCATTTTTAGACACAAAACACTCCACAAACTATAAAATTACTGGCGGATATGAATCAAATTTTTCATGCAACAATGAAAGACTTGTCACTGTTTGACATTACAAGCTGAAGCTTATCAATTGTTTCTATCATGGCTAGGTAGATAATTTTTCTAGTTCCCCTCGTAATAGCCTCCTTTAGGAAATAGGAGCCGAAAAATTACATTTATTATTCTTTTCGTTTTAGAAATTTGTTTTATTATATCCAGGGAGCCCCGATAAAAAAATTATTAAATTGTTCTGCTACCAGTTGCCGAGCCTCAGTTACAATACCGTTGGTATTAAAGGCAATGATATTTAGCTTTTTATTTTTATTGGACAATTCGGACATAACATTCCATGTCTCTAGTGGGAGATTGGCAGAGTTAAACATTTTTGTAGTTTTTATTAAAGTAATATGTTTCTGTTTAGTTTGTTTGCATACAGTGGCCGCCAAAAAGTCAGTATCATATGGAAAAAACTTTTTTCGTACACTAGCATTGAAAGAGCTACTTTGCCGTACAATTTATTAATCAGAAAGTTGCACTTTGCGGTATTCGTACGGCAAAGTAGTATTTTGCCGTACGTTTCCTTAGTTACAACACGTATAAAACGTTACATTACGTTACATTACTCTACTTATTTGCTATATACGAGGATAAATTTAGTATTCCGTTTTGTATGCTAGTGTACGAAAAAATATTGTACGAAACTCGTATGAAAGTGGCTTTTCCATACTCGTCTCGAAAGCTCCACTTTCTATACTTGTAACGTAAATTACTATTGTTTGATTTTTCAAAAAAACCTATTACGACAACAATTTATACTTGTCTGAAAACCTATTTAGCCTCTATCATATAAACCCATTGATTTTTACTTATTTAGAAAATGGCGTTTTTACGAAATTGTCAAAATTCAAAAAGTGCTATTTTTCGGAAATTAAGTAAGATGTCAATGAGATATGTTTAGCGTGTGTTAGGTTTATCTAACTCAACAATCTCAAGGCTAGAAATACATATTTTTTAACTTTAGCTAAAATTTAATTTTTCAATTTTTAAATGTTTTTCAAAATTGCATATACCAAACCTTAACTTTAAAATTCAAATTTTTTTAGGCGTAGGACTTTAAATATATAACCTTGTAAAATATATAGTAGTTTGTACAACGAGAGTGGATATGATGTCCATATCGCACGAGGATAAAGTTTGAGCACGACGCCGTAGGCGGAGTACTCAATTATCCGAGGGCGATATGGACATTCCACTCGAGTTGTACAGTGTATTTTTTCTACGACCTATCAATGGAATAGAATGGAAAATTAAAAGAAAATTTATTCAACGCTAATTAATAAGATATCTTACAACAAAATCACGTTTGCCACAAACAGGGCACAGCAGGGCGTGCCCATTGCAAAACAAACAATTAATGAAAGTTGCCTAGGTAATCACGACTAACGTGGTTTGTGATTGGTGTATTTCATATCCACCCTTGTGTGGATATGAAATCATATACGTTCAGTTAACTACAATTGCCTACATATCCATTCTGTAGATTGTGAAGAAAACAGAATATATACATGCGGGAGTAGAAAAAAATAAAATGTTAATTACCCCGTCAGATTTTTTATTATCTACCAAAAAGTAATATGTTCGCAAAATTTTTACGTTTTTGATGCAAGGCTCTTTTAAGGAGAAATATTTTTCAATGATAATTAATATCTACTTAAATGACTTCTAAAAACTTTAATCTACTCCTCGTAATGAATTAGTGTTACAAAAATCATGAAGATGTTCTTTTACAGTTGTCTAAAGGAGGATATTTTTAGAACATGTTTTTTGTATAATCAACGTTGGGTCTTAGTTTTCAACAGGCGTTAGCTTACAGTGTTTATTAAATTTTTCTCCGATTGAGCACATTGTACTACAGTATTATTAATTGTACCACTTGTTACGAATGTCTGCCTTTCAACAAAGCAGCATCTGCTTTATAGTCACGAACACTTATTACTTTGATATGTTTGTTTAATAACTCAATTTTATTATGCAATTTGTGTATTAAAGTGTCTTTTTGATCCACAATATATTTAAAAATATGAATGTCTACCTTTTTCTCAGCTTTGGAAAAATCATCAATATGTGAATTAAACACGTCTTCACAACAGATTATTGTTTGATTGTCAAAAATTTTTACATTACACTTCTTAGCACATTACATTAAAAAAACCATAAACTAATTTAGCTTTACACCATTTACAAACGGTGCTAGAAGACGAGCTGTTTCCAGCAGCAATGATGTCTATGTTACTCTCTATAAACATCTAACACACGACACTTCTAAAAATCTAGCATCCACCCATGGGTATGAGATCTTCGTCTTCAATGATGGAGGAGAGCCGTTTAAGAAACATACGTTCAAAAAGTTTGGAGAACAGTGAAAACAAACTTATGGGTCTGTAGGAGGTTGGGTCATTGCTCGGTTTCCCAGGCTTCAGGATTAAGACCACTTGGGCGACCTTCCACTGGGCTGGAAAAATTCCTGTCCGCAGAATAATATTGAAGATCAGCATTATTAATCTGACAGCTTTGGGAGGCAATTCTTTAAGTATTCGCCCAGTAATTAAGTCATATCCTGGAGTTTTTCTACAATTTGTTCGAGTAGCAATCATTGTTTCAACTTCTGCAATAAAGAAGGGTTTAATGGGAGGCGAAAGTTGAAAAGGGGCTAACAAGAAGGTATCGATATCATTATCGTCATCATTCGATGGTAGCGGCTGGAGATGTGCAGCAAATGCTTCGGCCTTACTCATATCAGTTCGCGCCCATGATCCATCTTTGTTACGAATTGGGAATAACCGAGTAGTCCTTGATGTTATTAATACCTACAATTACTACAATTTAGTATTTAAAAAAATGTTACAACAAATTCACAAAATAATTACCGCAATTTTCTAAGCAGTTGATCCACGCCGGCCTAATTAAAGGATTTGCTGGGATTTGAAAGAAGGGCGAATTTTTATTTTTAAAAATTAAACAACTTTTTTCCATTTTAGCACGTATTTGAATTACAAATAGAAAAAAATAACCTTTTCGACAATCAAAATTCGAAAACGTCATTAACTTGTTAAAGTCTCTAATAGATGGCGCAACGGGGAGTACCCATGGTCAACTTTCTCAGAACTGGTTTAGGTGAATTTGAACGGCTATGTAAAGCGTTAGCGGACACAGATGAAGCTGGCTATGATACT
The DNA here is from genome assembly GCA_940337035.1 of Agriotes lineatus. Classification (NCBI taxonomy): domain Eukaryota; kingdom Metazoa; phylum Arthropoda; class Insecta; order Coleoptera; family Elateridae; genus Agriotes; species Agriotes lineatus. The sequence continues at coordinate 11,914 of CALNHX010011781.1, forward strand.
ACACTTTCCCCCCCTAAAATAAAATAATACAATAATTCTTAATATTGATACGCTTACTTTTATTGTAATAGAATACAACATACTGGAACAATGTTTTATAAGCTATGAAAATACTTGAACAATAATAATTCTCAATCTGATACGCTTATTTATTATAATAAACTACGAATATACAGGAACAACTTCTTATATACTCTTTAAAAGAAACAAAAAAACAAATCTCTTTTATAAATTTAAACGCTTTGGTTTCTGACGAACTCGCTGGGACCTTCGGGGCCCTGGACTCTCTGACTCGTGGTTTACAATAGACTTAGGTGTTAACCCTTTTGATTCCCCATGTTCTTGTCCCACTGTACTATTTGGAATATCCGCACTCTTCGGTGATATCTGAGACATTACTTTCGCTGATTCAACACTTTCGTCTGGTAATGACGTATCATTTTCTGGAAGTGTACTATCTATATTTTGTCCATAAGTAATTTCATATTCCTTCCCCCTTGTTTCACCCCGAAGAGCCTCCGAAAGTGATAAATCAACTTGTGTTTCACTTATCTCCGCTTGATCTACAGTTTGATCCGCTTTAATATTGCTCGCGTGATAGAGTCTTTCTTTTTTGTTCACTGAAACTACATACGTTGTGTAACTTTTTCGCTCTAAAATTTTTGCTGGCCACCACTTAACTTCTTTATCCAAAACTGACTTAACAAAAACAGACTGTTCCGCTACAAATGTAGGCATCCGGCAATTAGTTTCTTTTGTCCGTGACGTTAAATGTGTTGCCTATCCAGAAAGCCAAGCTGACGTTCGGGGTGACATTAGTTCTGTGGACAATTGTACAATTGAATTCTGGTTTTAAAATCGACAATTTTGTTCGCTGTAATTGCTTCAATACCAATTCTGCAGGAGCAACTCCTGTTTTGACACATGGTGTGTTACGAGAATACAATAAATATCTATTTATTTTACTGGTGAGGCTCGAATTGGCTTTACACTCTAACAAACTTTTCTTCAAATTATGTTTTATGGACTGTACTGCTTTTTCCGCCATACCATTACTTTGTGGGTGGTATGGGGGACTGTGTGTCAACTTAATCGCATTCTCACAACAAAACTGTTTAAACTCTACTGAATTAAATGGTGGCCCGTTGTCTGAGACTAACTCTTGCGGAAACCCTAGTATACTAAAAGTCCCTAACAACTTATCCGTTGTCTTTGTGCTGTCTGTACCCTGCATCACGTGCGCATCTACCCATTTCGAAAAAGCATCTATATAAATCATAATCTTTTGGCCTTGAAAATCTAGAAAATCTATATGTGCTCTTTGACCAACGCGTTGCGCGAATTCCCAACTCACCAGATTTTTCCCAGTCGTAACATTCTGTGTAACTTGACATAGGTACAATCATCCACAGAACTAATGTCACCCCGAACGCCAGCTTGGCTATTTCGATAGGCAACACATTTAACGTCACTTGACCGAATGTTTCCTAGAGGGTAGTACACACAAAGCGTGTCACCGGAAAGCAATTAGGCAGAGAGAAAGTAGACATTTTAGAAGCAAATCCTTCCTTTTAATATTTCGGTGGTGAATCACACGGGGTTACAGTTTATTTGTATTAAGCAGATTTTATTTCACTGCTGTTGTTAATATTATTTGTTATTTATAAAATGTAGAAACAAGACATGAAGTCATTCTGGTTGAATATAAACTTTAACAGATATTGATTAATGAAATTGTTGAAGAGTTTAAAGATTTTCGTTTATTGTTAAACGTTTTAAGTGATTAAGGAATCACCATCGCTACCATCTTCCCGAAGTTTAATTTAAAATTAAAATAGTTTTTTCTACCGCTAAAGGCACAACACTGGAAACCTAGATTTGACAAACAAATATTTATCTTGTTTTCACAATTTGAAACACAATTTAGTAGAAACTTGAAAAATAAGAAATCATTTAAATTGTTCTACTTGAGGAACGTGAAAATTTTTGCGAAACTGAAAGATTAATTAAAAGGTTTTAAAATTTAAACATATACAGTGGAACTTCTATTTACGAAGTCCCCAAATTCAAGAAGAAAATCATTAAAAGGAAATTTCGTAAAACAGAAAATCATTTAAAATAGCCTAATAAATGCAACTTCCGAAACGTCTTGTGATAAACACCCTAGACTGTGGAAAAAGTCCGATAAAACAAATCATAATAGACCACTGCCAAAAATTATATCATTCAGAGAACAACTGCAACTGGTTGTTTTCCAAACAGCATTTTATATATGTGAATGTGAGCAATTTATTCTATATTTTTATCTACTCTAGTGGGGTAACTAACTCATTACGTCACTAATTTGACACTATTTCCGTTAGGTAATGAAGCTCATTACACCACTCAGTTATGTAATGGCTTCATTACTTTCATAACGTCAACTTTAGCACTTGTTGCATAAGTAGCTATTATATGGTCCTCACTTGTAAACATCAATTTATCAAGTTACTGTATTCACCTTGAAAATGTCTCTTAACTGGCTAGCCTGTAAAATTTTTACTGGCTAGCCTGTAATTTTTTACAAGCGTGCTCATAGATAAATGATAGCGTGCAAAACCAGAGTTGTCTTCCTTAGTATGTGTCATATTGATGAATTTAGTTGCTTGTCAGTTTGACATTGTGAATAAATGGTAAATTTATAGTTATTTACAAGTGAGGAACAAATAAAATATTCAACAATATACGCAAGGTAACGGGTTTTACTGGTTCCAGAAGGTGACTGGCTCGCCAGTCATATCCTTCTGTCCGCCAGTAAAAACCCTCTTACCAAGCTAGTAATGTTAAATACTATAAACATGTATTGTAACAATTTCATCATTGCTTTTCATTTTCACTTAGAATAACCTTATTGGTAATTTTCAACCGTATCTTTTTTTATATTGTGACAAGTGTTTCATAAAAATCTTTTTAAAATTTCATTTAAAAAAGTAGGCTTTTTTAAATTAATTTCGGTGTGTGGTGCCACTTTTTTCATTCAGTGAAAAAAGTGACATTTTGCTTTTAATTTAGGAATGAACGATTTTAAATAGACGTTTTCTTAGTTACCAGAACTGACCAACGCACTTGACTAAAATGAGGGCAAATAAAATTCTATACAAAATATGCTTGGATTTGAATATTTAATGAAATTTTTAAAAAATCTTATAGGCAACTCGTGTTAGCGTGCTTATTTTTCACGCGCGTGGATTATTAACCCTCCACACTTGTGAAAAAAAGTTGCACTTCTAACACTTGTGGTCTAAATAACTATTATATGGCTGTAAATACAATTGAACGAGTTCTAACACTCTCTATAAAATGTATATTTCGATTTAAATAAATTTCGATGACAACCATGGTATCAAAAGCGAAAAATTTTAAATAAAGTTAAGCGTACCAGGTTTTTTTCAGGACGAAGATTCTGGATAAAACTATGACACTTAAATTAATTTAATGTTTTTTGCATCTTTTGGCACTATAGTGTTAGAAATATTATCAGTATTTGAGATATGACGTCATTAACATTTCGTTTAAAATATAAACATTACTATTTTGTAGTGCATTAAGTAAATAATAAAAAAAACAGTTCCATAAGGTTAACTTTTATCGCACAAGTCCATGTTATATATATCCAATTTAAAAACAACACTTCTAAGAGGTCCTATAAGTTTTTAGGTTACCTACTCTAGTAATTTTTATTTTTTGTTGATTTTTACTTCCTTGCACAATAAAGGAAGTATTTGATCTACACCAAAAATTCGAAATTGAGTTTTTAACAGATCTTCACGTTTTAGAGTCCCCTGAACCCAAAAAACATGTTTTTGTTCATTGGTCTGTCAGTGAACAGAATATCTCAAAAACGAAAAGAGGTATGGCGTTGAAACATCATATATAAGTTTTGTGTACTATCTAGACGCGACGGAAAGCTTTTGAAGAAAATCTCATAACTGGAAGTATGGTGTTTACTTTTTCAAAAACGGCCCCAAAGGTTTTTTTCGAAACTTTACATTTTTTATGTGTATTGACGTGAGATAGTTGATTTTCCAGTTGAATACCTCTAAAATGGGTTTCATTTGTTTGTTTTTTTCTTTTTTTACTAACTCCTATTTTAAATAGAACACCCGATATATTATTATATTTTTGAATTCTGCTTACAATTTTAGAGAAAATTTGTCTCTTGAACTAACGCTCTATTTTGTACGGTTTCTGTAGAATTCGTACCTAATTTTTGAAAAATGTTGACAAATACAAACTTAAAAATTAAAAATCAAATTTTTGGCTAATTATAAGATCACTGTAAAAGGAAGTTGCGTGCGTGTATCACACCAGATTTTTGAATAACTTTTAAGGTCCTGAATTTCTACATACAGTGGAACTTCTTCTTAAGGAACTTCAGTTTTACGAAGTTCTCTGTTTAACGATTTTTTACAGATATTCCGCCGTTCGAATAATTTACCATATGATTTTTGCTCTATTTTACGAATTAAAATTCCATTTATGGTAAGTAAAATATGAACAAATTTTTGATGAAATTAAATGAAATACATTTTAAGGACTAGTCATGTAATAGTTATTTACTATACAAGTGGGATAAGAGCATTATTAATATACGTGTGTGTAAGTTACAAACGAGTGCGTAGCACGAGTTATGTAAGCACACAAGTATATTAATGATGCATTATCACACATGCATTGTACAAATTTTTATCTACAACTGCCTAAAATTAAGAAAAGTGCATTAAGAGAAATGTCAGATCTGTCATTTGTAAAAATATTTTAGTGGGCAAATGCCATTACGTCATTCATTTGACACTATTTCAGTTAGGTAATAAAGCGATTACACCACTCAGTTAGGTAATGAAACCATTACATAACTGAGTGGTGTAATGAGCTTCATTACCTAACGGAAATAGTGTCAAATTAGTGACGTAATGAGTTAGTTACCCCACTAGAGTAGATAAAAATATAGAATAAATTGCTCACATTCACATATATAAAATGCTGTTTGGAAAACAACCAGTTGCAGTTGTTCTCTGAATGATATAATTTTTGGCAGTGGTCTATTATGATTTGCTTTATCGGACTTTTTCCACAGTCTAGGGTGTTTATCACAAGACGTTTCGGAAGTTGCATTTATTAGGCTATTTTAAATGATTTTCTGTTTTACGAAATTTCCTTTTAATGATTTTCTTCTTGAATTTGGGGACTTCGTAAATAGAAGTTCCACTGTATATGTTTAAATTTTAAAACCTTTTAATTAATCTTTCAGTTTCGCAAAAAATTTCACGTTCCTCAAGTAGAACAATTTAAATTATTTCTTATTTTTCAAGTTTCTACTAAATTGTGTTTCAAATTGTGAAAACAAGATAAATATTTGTTTGTCAAATCTAGGTTTCCAGTGTTGTGCCTATAGCGGTAGAATAAACTATTTTAATTTTAAATTAAACTTCGGGAAGATGGTAGCGATGGTGATTCCTTAATCACTTAAAACGTTTAACAATAAACGAAAATCTTTAAACTCTTCAACAATTTCATTAATCAATATCTGTTAAAGTTTATATTCAACCAGAATGACTTCATGTCTTGTTTCTACATTTTATAAATAACAAATAATATTAACAACAGCAGTGAAATAAAATCTGCTTAATACAAATAAACTGTAACCCCGTGTGATTCACCACCGAAATATTAAAAGGAAGGATTTGCTTCTAAAATGTCTACTTTCTCTCTGCCTAATTGCTTTCCGGTGACACGCTTTGTGTGTACTACCCTCTAGGAAACATTCGGTCAAGTGACGTTAAATGTGTTGCCTATCGAAATAGCCGAGCTGGCGTTCGGGGTGACATTATTTCTGTGGATGATTGTACATTGCAACCTTTTATCTTCTTCTCGATTTCGTCATTAATCTTTGGCCAAAAGACATATGCGCGTGCAAGAAGTTTCATTTTCACTATACCTGGATGATTTTCATGTAACCAATTTAGAACTCGGTCTCTTAATTTCGATGGTATTACAATTCTGTTTCCCATACATAAACACCCATTTGATACCGAAAGTTTGTCTCTTACATTAAAATATGGTTTAACACTCTCGTCACCCATGTGCTCTGGCCATCCCCTCTTCGCTAAATCTACCACTTTACTCAAAATAGGGTCCCTTACCGTTTCCTTAGCAATATCTAAACTACGCAGCGGTTCCTCTACCTGGATCTGTAAAATTTCGTCCCCCGTGCCCCGATTCATCGGTAACCGTGACAGCATGTCTGCACATTTCAAATCGCGTTTGACTATGAGTTCGTAATCATAATTACTCAGAATAACTGCCCACCGGTGCAGTCTACACGCAGCCAAATGAGGTATTCCGGCTTTAGATCCCAAAATTCTATTCAATGGTTGGTTGTCAGTGACTAAATAAAACTTCCGCCCGTAAATATATTTATGAAAGTGTTTAACAGCGAATACCAATCTCAGGGCTTCTCTGTCTAATTGACTGTAATTTTGTTCTGCTTTGGATAATGTAGCAGAAGCGAATCGTATAGGTTTTTCAATACCGTTAATAATGTGACATAAAACTGCGCCCACTCCATCTGGGCTTGCATACGAAATTACGTAAATTGGGATATTTGGATTGTAATGTCTTAGAATTTTATTATGTAATAAGAGCTGTTTACTCAGCTCAAACGCTTTGTTGCAGCATGCCCCCCCATACAAATTCCGTATCAGCACGAAGTAGCCGGTACAAAGGTTGAAGATGTGAGCTTAAATTTGGTATGAATTTACCGTAAAAGTTAATCATCCCTAGGTACATTGGCGTAACTAGCGGGGGGCCAGGGGGGCCAGGCCCTCCCCAGAATGGCGTCTGGCCCACCCCAGAAAAATAGAAGTTAAATAAATTTAAAAATCTGCTTTTTTTATTAACCTATTTAAACCAAGGGTTGGTTATCGACCCTCACACATTCTTACAATAACAATTAAAAGGATACTGATGTTTTCCAGAAAGTATTTACTTCGAGGATACGGAGAAAAAAATAAAAATTGTGGCTCAAAAACGTGCAAATGGAAACCAAGTGATGTTTCTCCTGGAATAATATTTTTTATCGTCAACCTCATTGAGTTGCAAGAGGTAATCTATACATTTTCATGTTGTTTATGCAACAAAAAATAATTTATTGATATGCTCCTTAGACACGTAGTATTACGAGAGTAGGTAGCACCCATAATTTCTGCTAACCAATAGATCACGTGTACCATGGAAATGTAACTTGTAATGTTTGTTGTTTTCTAGTTTTCAAAATTTAGTTACTATACAGTTAGTTTTGAAATAAGTATTGTGCATCAAAAATGAACATAAGGGGAGACAATTTTAGAGCCATGATTTACTATGACTTTGAAAGTTCCCTATCTCTGAAAGAAAGATGGCTTCGTGCTGATTTTGGTGGCCAGGCGCATATTTCTGGTTTAATGAATTTAAATTTGAACGAGTTTTAGTCAGCGACAATTTTTGCGAAAATAAATTTCAGCAGTTACTGATACGAACGTAGACGCTGTGCGAAGAATGCTTCAGTAGGACAATCGAGTCACTTACAGAATTATTAAAAGCATCTTGGACATTGGCAATACACAAGATTTTACATACTCATTGGGGTGTAAGAAAAGTCTGTTTTGGGTGGATACCACACAGATTAACAGCCATAGAGAAACACAACAGCAGCATGTGGAATAGTATGAGAAATATGATGAAGGTAGATCTAAAGCAGTTTACATAGTACCTAACTGGCGACTAATGCTGGATATATGCATTTGAACCCGATTCTAAGCGACAGTCAGCACAATGGATGTTTCCAACAAATCCTAATCCAGTTAAAGTGAAGCGATCTTGAAGAGTTGGTAAGAAAATAATTGCTTGTTTCTTTTCAAAATGAGGACCTATCACAACTGTCGTGCTTAAAAATAAACGTAGGGTTACTGCAGGATGGTACACAACTATATGCCTGCCAGACGTTATTCAAAAATCTCGGCTTATGGCGCCCAAGGGGTGAGATCGTTCTACATCATAAAAATGCTTCTAGTCATACCGCACATCAAATAAAATAATTTTTAGAGACTTTCGAGTTAAAATTGCTAACTTATCCCCCATTCAGTTCCGACCTAGCACCTTCCGATTACTTTCTAGTTTTTCCATTAAACGATAAAATGCGTGGTGTGCGATTTGTAACTCCCGAAGATGCTGTGGAAAGCTTCAAAAACCTTGTTTCTCAAGTGACTCAAAAATTGTGGAATTTATATTTTGAAAATTGGTTTTACCGAATGCGTAAATGTTGAGTTTAAGGGGGAATATTTTGAGAAAATAATAAAAACACATTTTTGTTGCTGAACTTTGTTTTATTAGACTGCAGAAATTTACGGGACTGCCCTCGTATAACGGCATCAAAAAACAAGCAAATAAATGTATGCGAAAAAGTTATGTATGTACGTAAATTCATGTCTTCATAGGTACACATAGGTATTGACGATGGTTGATTGGGGGGCCTGGCCCTCCCCAGCCAAAAATCCTAGTTACGCCAATGCCTAGGTACGACTTTAGTTGTGTTACGTTTGTAGGTGTTGGACATTCCAATATGGCTGTCATTTTTGCAGCTGGTCTAATACCTTGACTATCTATAATGTGTCCCAAGTACTCAACGGATTTTTCAAAAAAACTACATTTTGACAAGTTTACTCGCACATTAAATTTTTCTAACTTCTGTAGTACTTGAAACAAATTTAGCTTACATTGTTGTTTATCAACCCCCGCCACAACTACATCATTCAAATAGCAGCAAACGTTTGGAATATCTTTAAGGATTGTGTCCATAATTGATTGAAAAATTCCGGGTGCGCTACCCGAAAGGTAAACGATCAACTCTAAACAATCCTCGATGCGTATTTACTGTCAAAATCTCTTTACCTGCTTCCGATAACTTTACCTGCGTGTATGCCGCCGACAGATCTAATGTACAAAATACTGAGTTACCTGACAATGAATTTAAAATATCATCTAATCTTGGTAAAGGGTACCGGTCTCGTATAACATTCTTGTTAACTGTGTTCTTATAATCCACGCATAGCCTTATAGAATCGATGTCGGACCCCTTTTTGGGTACGACCACGAGAGGGGATGCCCAGTCACTGGAAGTCACTGGTGTCCACACTCCACAGTCCATTTTCCACGAGTTCGTCGATCTTTTTGTTAACTTTTTCGATTATTCCGTATGGAATAGTGTATGGTTTCCTATAAACCGGTGTTGCCCCTTCCTGTAAAGTAATGTGTGCTGTAAATTCATTAATACAAGAACTCAACTCGTTAGAAAATACTCTGGGGAATTTTACTTTCAAGATTTCGGTAATTGAACATTCTTGGTTAATCTGATTGACCCTTAACAAATTATTTTTCCATTTTGGATATAAAGCGTTCAACCAGACGCGACCTAAAAGCGGCGTTTTTAACTGACCTGGAATTATTACAATAGGTAAATACATTGAATTTACACGATCCCCGTTTTCTACTTTAACTAACGCTTGACCGACTACATTTAAAGAATGACTAGATGCCGCCTTTAATGAAAAATTACACTTTTAAATTTTTACCGAATTATTAAAATGTTTATCAAAGTACTCTTTACTAATAATTGAAACCGCTGCACCTGTGTCCACTTCGAACTGAATACCTTTGTTCTCAACGATGAGTGATTTCGTCAATCTCGGTGTAACCATGTTGACCTCTTCTATGGTGTTCACCTCGTTGACGCACAAACTGCAGCCGCAGTCCTCTGAAGTTACCTCTTTCGGCTGATCTTCATGTAGTTGGTGTACTCTATACTGGTTCTTCTTCTTGCATTGTCTCCCGAAATGCCCCTTGATTCCACAAGCATGACATGTAGCATTCCTAGCCTTGCACTCCGAAAAATGTTCTGGCTTCCATGGACCTCCACAACGAACGCAGATTCCTTTATTTTTTTGTTCTGTGGTTCCTTGTTTTCTTTTGTAATTCGACGCGTAGTTAGATGCCCCTTTTGAAACACTGAGTACTGTTTCACTTGCAAACTCCTTTGTTTGGTTGCTTGCTAATTCCATGGGCACTGCTGTTTTTAGTGCATCCTTATAGGTTAGGTCCGCCTTGACCAATAACCTGCGTCGTGTATCCTCACTCATGATTCCGCAAACGAACTGGTCTCTGAGTGCATCGTCCAAAAATGCTCCGAAGTTGCAATACTAAGCTAGTTTCCTTAGTTCCACTCCGAACTGAGTGACTGTTTCCTCTGCTTTTTGAAAACGTTTATGAAACCGATAGCACTCCGCGATAACACACTTTTCGGGCGTATAATAATCCAAGAGCACTTTCTTCAAATCGTCGTACGTTTTCGCGCTTGGTTTATCCAGAGCTACACTGTTCCGTAGGACGTCGTAACACTGTGGTCCGATTATTGTCAAGAACAGAGCCACTCTCTTTGCATCCGGCACATCGTTTACGCAAACAAACTGCTCGAATCATTCGACATACGATGCGAACAATTTTTCACTCGAATATTCCTCCATGTGTCCAAACTCCAACGTAGCTTGCTTTGCTGGCACCAGCCTGGCCCTGGACTGCCATTGTATTATTTCCCGCACGGTGATCACTTTACCTCGTCGCCAAATATGCTGTGTACTTTGCACTGGGAATGTAAATGAAAACACTGTAATTGTAGCGTACTTGTGCCTTTATTCTACCGCGGAAAACATGTGGGTCGCCCGGCTACAATCTCGCCGACGCCAACCCCCAAACATCAACTAAAAACTAACCTCACTTGTTGCTTACTCAAACGCTCTAGTAGAGTTCCTATATGTATTAAGAGTTGAGCCATTGGATCCACAAATCAAGGACCATATGATGTAGCAAAGATATATTTCATTTGTTTTAGTTGAAAGAAGTATGCATAAAGTTTAAAATCGGCAAAAATCAGGTACTCCATGGTTTGTGGATCCAAAACAAGTCACCCTACATGTCCCAACTCTTTATATACAGGGACTCTAGCTCTAGCAGACTAAGGCGCCATCTACCTATCAAAGCATGCAACAAGCCATATACTACAGACATGACTAGATTTTCTACCTTTCTTTCCAAGGCCTACCCTAAATGAGTTTTTTTTTGCAACACAGGATATATTGAGTTAGTAGAAATAGTATCATGTTTTATTAGGATTAAAAGTGGCACTTTGACAAGCAATTATGTTTGCATTTGCAAGACAAAGCACAGCGTAGCCAAGCAAACACAAAAACTGCATGTCAAACAGAGCCACTTTTAATCCGAACAATACAGACTATTTTTCTGTAACCAATAATAGCTATTTATGCAACAAGTGCTAAAAGTCGACGTTTATGCACGAGGCATGAAAATTATGAAACGAAACCGAAGGCTGAGTTTCATAACATGTCTCGTGCATAAACGACTCTTAGCACTCGTTGCATACAATATTTTATCTACGACCTTAATTTTACCGTTATTAATCCATAAATATCGGTTTAACAAATGTTTGCATCTCCGACACTTCTAATTTATGTCATAATAAATAGTAGGCCATGCGCGGGCGAATGTTAGCGAAGCCAGTGCTGTCAAGGTCAGTTACGAAATGTAATTGTTAATACTCCACAATTGAGTGTATTCATTACATAACGCTTTAATTATTTCAAAAACGCTTTACCTGTAACGCAAGAAGCAACTAGAATAACTTTACAACTTCACTTCCAATTCGAAATTGTAGTTTTATAACTTCACTTCACTTTTAGCACTAGAGCTAAAAGTAAACAGCTGATTTCTTTAACCACGGTAAACTATAAAACGTCACTTTTAGTGAAACAAGCTAGCGCTAAAAGGCCTACTTTTAGTAGTGGTTGTAGATAAAAGTACTTTTTCTTTCTTTGAACCCTTGTACCAAAATATATATTTTTTTACGGATTGACTGCTATTGACATTTGTCATTTAAAAAGCATTAGGACAGCTGCATCCATAGGCGACCAGGAAGAACCTACTCTTTAGTTCATAAGAAGTAAAAGTACTTTTTTGTTCTAGTGCATCAAAAAGGTATCAACTTTGACAGTGTATGGTGTCCGAAAACACCCACTTTTTCCAACTAGTACCTTTCACTTTTCAGCAGTAATAATCATAGCAACAAAACTTAACGCTGTGTTTCCATGGGTCGAAATCAAAATACACGTTGCCATGTGTTGGTATAATCATGACCTCAACTTTTCCCGACCTTTTGGATTAGTGTCAAATTTTAATAAGAAAAAACATTTTCAAGCAGTACAACAAAAAATTATGTATGTAAATCATACGAAAGCGGGCTTTTAGACTCACATTATTTACGTGCCGCGCTTGGCCATAAACTACAGCTCATCCAAAAATGTTCTTAATTTCGTACTTGTAATATAAATAGCTATTATGTACAATTGATCAGTAATATGCGTTTTTTAGACCTCATTTTCAGGCGTAAAGCTAGTATTTTTCGCCCCCTAAATGACATCAATGAGGGTAAAAGAATTTTATCGCCCGTTGATGTCATTTTAGTGGCCGAAAGGGAATGTTACCGCCTGGTGACGTCATTTTAGTGATTTACAAATACGTATTAAAAAACCATACCTAGTTACAAATATCCTTGTTTTAATTTCACGTTTTATATAATCTGAATCTGCCTTTTCATAATTAATCGTACATAAAATTTTGTATGCACCTCAGACTTAACCAGCATCTTTGACCATTGCGTTATAGCCTTCGGTGCTTCGTACCATGTGCTAAACTTTCAAGCTACAAGCCAAAAACGCCTGTTTTTACGCCCTTGATACACAAATAACTATTAATCCTACGAACTAAGTATTGCCTAGCAGGGCCGTAGCTACAGGCTTGGGGGCCTGGGGCAACAAATAATTATGGGGCCCCCACGTTATCTTCCCATTTACCTCTACACCACTTTCATTTAGTAATTTTTAATAGGGTTGCTATTTGGTGTTAAGATAGAAGAATGGGCATTTAAAACAGACAAAACACATATTATTAATTTAGTGGTAGTCGTTAGATCACGCAGAAAACGCCTATCGCGATGTAAAAACTTCTGCGCTAGGCGGAGTACCACCCGTTATACGAATGCAAGCATGCATATAAAACTTACAAAGTTACAAAATCCTAAGTCTACACAGGTTGATTTTAACTGAAATCAAGAACACATTAAATTGTGTTTCCTAACTCTTTTACAAGAAATGTCTGATTACTTTATCAAAGTTAATTTGATGAGCTCGATCATTTTCAATTGAAAGAAAAGCTAGATTGCTGAGCCTTTCCTGTCCCATAGTGCTTCGTATTGTAACGTTTCGCTCCTGATTAAGCGCTACTGAACTTTAATCTGAAATTAAAAGCGCTTAATCTTCATGTTTTTGGCGTTACAAGAATCCCCCGCTAGGGCGACAACAACATATGAAACCGAATTGTACCGCGAATTCGAAGAGAATTAATCCAAAAATTATCCCGGCTCTTCGCGGCCTTCGCCCCGGAGACCTCTGCTAACGCCCCAGTTGGACCACCAGAAATATTCGAGTAAATCTCGAACCAGTTTCCCGAGACCCCTATTGTAACGATTCGCCCAGTCGAAACGCGTTTTTTTTAAATTAAAATCAATTCGCGCGTTCCAGCCTAGCGATTTCTACGTTACAAGTTTGAATTTTTCGCCTGCGCGGCCGGCTACGTCATCAAGAGATCCCCGCTCCACGTTTTGCGCTGCTCCCCACTTAGAGTGCCCGAGGTGGTTGCTTGATGCACGAAACACGAAGAGGAGCTATAAAAGCCGCTTCTCGTCCGCATTCAGAGGCAGACTTCATTCATACATTCATCCGCATACATTCCAGTATCCTTCCAGCCCCAAACCATCCCCAATCCTAATCCTGTCCGACCGTTTCGAGAGAATTTTCCCGTCCCGTCATTAGTATTTTCCCTTAGCTACGAACGAACCCGAAGCCTCCAGTCTTGGAGACCGTGTTCCTAGCTAATGTTTAATTGAACTCGTTCCCCGAATAAACAGCTTTAAGAGACGATGCCCACGAATGGGAAACCGTTTCGCTGTTTAAACTAACACTTGTGAATATCCTGAACTAATAAATTTTGAAACATCTCCTGGAGGACGCTAGTAAATAATTATACCAAAATTTCCTGGAAGACGTATTCGAAACGAGGGTTAAACAACCAGGCCGTTTCATACGTCAATTTGGTAACACTAAATAAATCCGCCGTCTAACATAACATTTGCCCGGCCTTGAAGGCCCCTGTAAGATTGCACTTAATTTCTGTTTGACTACAGGACTGAACTTACCGTTCGAAACTTCTACCTGTCATAACACCGGAGATCTGCGGCGCCCCCGGGGCCGTGAGCTGTCGGAGTTGTCTCCACGTACCGGAACCCCAGGTGGACATACGTTGATAACTTCTCCTCCGGCCGCAACTCGCACTACCACTTCACAGTATCCCCGAGATTCACAACGCTAGCCCGGTGTCGTAAGGCGAAAAACATAACGTATTCGAAATAACCTATATTTGCAGCTACACGCGGTTTTCAACGTCGGACGTGACATTCGAGCGCGAAGCTTGGCTCCACTGCAAATTACTTTGGGCAAATCGTCTCCCCGGTCAGTGGCGTCCCGTCGATTTCTGCAGAAGGCGGCCAATCGGACCTTCCACACACAGATGCAAAACGCGTAAGGAACTGGCAACTGGGTGCCCATCATAATTAATTAAATACATTGTAAAATACATTTTATTTGATTTCTTAAGAGCAATACTTATGTTTGTAAATAATGAACCTTATAATTAAACTGTCTAACATTATCCTAGTGTTTGCTGGCTAATATCCAAGTGTATATCTGGCTGAACCAAATTATCTCCGACTGAGAAAGATACCCGAAGGAAATTTATTAAGTTCATTAGCCCTAATTAGCAGAGGGCTAGTACCGTTTCACTATGACCGCTTAATTTCAACTAACGTACGACTGAATAGCGGAGTACGCTGATTTGAATAATTTAACATTCCGAGATCCCAATGTCCGCTGCGTTTCAAACAACGTAGGACTGAGTATCGGAGTACGCTAATTTGAATAATTTAATATACCCGAAATCCTTATGACCGTTTGGTTTCAAATAGCGTACTATTACTATTGCTATTACTGGGTATCGGAGTACGTTAATTTGAATACTTTAACATTCCCGAGACTCCTGTGACCGCTTAATTCCAAATAGCGTACGACTGAGTATCGGAGTACGCTAATTTGAATAACTTAACATTCCCGAAACCTCCTGTATCTGCGTAGTTTAAAATTACGCACACCTGAGTATTGAAGTGCGATATTTTGGACTAATTCAAAGCGCTAAAGCTCATCTAACTTCTTAGTTAAAAATAACGTACATCTGAGTGCGCTATTTTCAAAACTTTCCAAGCCTGGCTGCGTTTCCACCGGCCATCAACCCTTTTTGGTCCAAAACTCGGCCTGAATTTCCGGGTAAAATATGGGATTCCCCCAGGCTTAAGAAAACTACGTACTCGTACTGTAGGAGTCCATCTGCTCATCTTGGAACCTTGGCACGCGCGCCCAGGTAGATAAGGGCGCGGAAGAATTTGACTCCTGGCACAAGGTCGGGGTTATCACCTGAACTTATTAGAACTCGACCCGGACGTCGACCTGCACTTATAATATACATATGGTAACGGTATTATATATACTTCTGGTTGGGTTAGTTCCCCTTTCTGCACTGCGGCCTAAAAGACCTATTGTGCACATCCCAGTGCTTCATCTAGCCTCACAGAGGTATTCCGATGTCCTCAAAAAAGCTTACTAGTGGGTTTAGTGAGGTGTTTATCAGCAGTTCGGGTTCGATCGTTGTTTCCCCGCATATCCAGTGGATTGGAGTCTCGTCCTCCTCTTCACAGAATCTACAGTCTGTGTTTGTTGCCACTCATATTGTGTGCATATGTTTGTTCATATAACAGTGTCCTGTAGTTATCCTTGTTATGTGTTTTATTTTCTCCCTTCCGTTTTCCAGGAGCGCCAGCGTTGCTTTCTTGGACGGTTCCCCTATGAAGTTTCTAGAGTGCCTTGCTTTAGGGTAGTCGTGCCAGAATTTGCGATGTTTATCTCGTAACCAGCTTCTAGTTTGCTCCCTGATCATGCTATAAGCTATGTTACAGGTAGGCTCTGGTCCTATCAGCTGGATAGTACTGGCTGATTTTGCTATAGTTTGTCTGCTTTTTCGTTGCCTATTATTTCTTGGTGACCTGGGACCCACAACAGGCTAAGTTTGTTGTGTTCTCCCAGTTGAACCAGTTTTTTATGGCATTCATATACCAATTCTGAGTTGAACTGGTTGGATGACAGCGCTTTTAAAAGCTGCTTGGCTGTCCGTCAGGATGTGTATTCTCCTGCCTTTGTAGGATCTCTGCACCATTAATTGGGCGCAGGTTAGAATTGCTGTTACCTCGGTCTGGAATACTGTTGCATATTGTCCCAGGTTTATGCTTATTGCATTTCCTGGCCCCGTGCCATAAATGCCCAGACCTGTTCCATTTTCTGTTCTTGATCCGTCTGTGTACCAGACTTCCCCTTTTAGTTTGGTTAAGACTTCTTCCTCGTTCCACTCTTCCCGCTCTGGAAGATATACTTCAAACGGTTTTTGGAACTGGTAAGATGTCTTTATTTTGTCGGACTTCATCTGCAGGATGAGGTTTTCACGTAATCGGTTAAAGATTTCGGTATGGTATCCTCGATGTCCAGGATAACGATCATACCCTTGTATTTTCAGCCTATATGCCCCTAGTCTCGCTTCCGCCTCTACCCTTAGGTGTAATGGGGGAAGGTTCAGCAGGGCTTCTAACGCGGCTGTCGACATTGCCCCCGTTATTCCAATACAGGCTATTCTTTGTATTTTGCTAAGCAAGTTCTTATTTAGGTAGATAAGGGCGCGGAAGAATTTGACTCCTGGCACAAGGTCGGGGTTATCACCTGAGCTTATTAGAACTCGACCCGGACGTCGACCTGCACTTATAATATACATATGGTAACGGTATCATAGCCCCAGTTAATTCTTTGTAATTAAAATAACTATAATTATTCAGTTTGTTTACAATAGTTTAAGCTGTCAATAATTCGATTACTGGGTTACAGTTCTCCCAACGCTAGCCAAATGCCCTGTTGGTTCCAGCGACCGCCCATATCGGGGATCTCGGACGAGCGCACAGGCAATTGAGGTTGCCTACCTTCCCGACGCCAAACTGAGGAATTAATTCAAATAGAATTGACTTTGTACATAGTTATGAATATTATTTATTTAGTTATTTTCCAAATGTACATGGTGTTGAATAAATATAATTTCTGTTATTTGGTATTCTTTAAATCAGTCAAGGTATAAATAAATCGAACCTGGACCCAATAAGAGTTACATACTTATTAGAAGCAACGTTAATTAATGCTATTATTAAATAAATATACCAGGATGCATTGCAGTATGTAATTCTTGATCAATTTCAGTTTTTAAAATGACCGTTCGGCCTTAGCTATGGTCACAGGAACTGTCAACTACATAATACATGTTGTACATGCATTATTAACAGATCTGAAAATTCCTTGACAC